>JACXGJ010003684.1:0-51624 GCA_016801105.1 Esox niger
CTGCCCAGCCCCTGACCGTACCTCTGCCGTCAGCACGTATTCCGACCTCCCGCCTGTCCCCGACTACTCTGCCTGCCGTTCGTCTGTGCCTTCGCCGCCGGTACGTGAGAGACCTCACCCGCCGTTCCCTTCCTAGCCGCCTGTCTCTGTCACTCCCACCCCTAGTCCGCACTTGGGTCCAGACCTGCGTCCGTGACAGCCTGTCACATTGGTCATTCATATTTTGTTAACAGTTGCCCTTCAACTTTGGCAAAATGTACGTAGGTGCTTTAAATAAAACAACATCATTAATAAACATTTTCCAGTTTGTTTAACTGTCATTTGATATGAAGTGCCACCTTACTGAGATATTTTATTCTGAGGCTCCATATCCGTAATTGACTAATGAGAGACAAAGTCCATACGGTCAGATGAGACCAAAATCGAGCTCTTGGGCATCAGCTCAAATCACTGTGTTTGGAGGAGGAGGAATACTGCCTATGACCCCAAGAACACCATCCCCACTGTCAAATATGGAAGTGGAAACATTATGCTTTTGGGGTGTTTTTCTGCTAAGGGGACAGGACAACATCACTGCATCAAAGGGACAATGGACGGGGCCATTTATCATGAAATCTTGGGTGAGAACCTCCTTCCAACAGTCAGGGCATTGAAAATGGGTCATTGATGTTTATTCCAGCATGACAATGACCCAAAACACACTGCCAATGCCAACAAACTAAAGGCTCAAAAAGAAGTACATTAAGGTCCTGCAGTGGCCTAGCTAGTCTCCAGACCTTAATCCCATAGAAAATCTGTGGAGGGAGCTGAAGGTTCTAGTTGCCAAACGTCAGCCTCGTAACCTTAATGTAATGGAAGGTCTGCAAAGAGGATTGGGACAAAATCCCTCCTGAGATGTGTGCAAATCTCATGGCCAACTACAAGAAACATCTGACCTCTGTGATTGCCAACAAGGGTTTTGCCACCAAGTACTAAGTCATGTTTTGCAGAGGGGTCGAATACTTGTTTCACTGATTAAAATGCAAATCAATTTATAAAATTTTTAATATGCGTTTTTCTGGATTTTTCTTTGTTGTTATTCTGTCTCTCACAGTTCAAATAAACCTACTGTTAAAAATATAGACTGGTAATTTCTTTGTCACTGGGCAAACGTACAAAATCAGCAGAGTCAAAAAAATCCCTCACTGTATAATCAATTCAATGGCATCAAAAATACAGTAACTTAAATGTGACTTTCTAAGGACCATTAATGTTAACTAACACTGAACGGAATAATGGTTGTTCACAGTGGTGGCTCTTCAAATGTGACTTTTCTTCTCTCTTGTGCTCTCTCGAAATACTGGGGAAAAAAAGAAATGCATCTGTTTTCAACAATTCTAGAAACTGCATCTGTTTAAAATAAAATGTGTTTTTTCTGTAAGAGCGCTGCATTTGTACCAACTATTAATATTCACAGTTAATATTTCTCAGTCTGTTCCTTTGTCCCTGCTCTGGGTAGTTCCAGTGCCCAATAATGTATGTGCAGTCCTACTGATGTACCATATTAGAAAGTTCTACTAAGTCCAGGTGTCATGTTCACCATGTCTGTGAAAACATTCTCACTAACCGTTGTCTAGAGAACTCAGGCCCGTTTCATGATCCAGGTCTTATCAAAGGAGAGGCATTAGACCATGTTAACAGTAATTCACAAATCACACTGTGCTATAGAGACATTGCTTGACTTGACATGATTATGCTTCATGAAATAAATTCCCATGCCCAATAATTGCTGCTGTCTCTTTGTTGCCCCCGTTGAATAAAGTAGAAGGCGTCTGGTCTCTGATCGCATACAGAATTACATTCTTCTGCCATTAAGCTTTTGATTAAGCCACTTAACACCCCACCAAGTTGAATATCTGCACTGTTAGGCTACTGAATGAAACGCATCAGCCATTCCTGCTTGGGAGCTGCAAGATTTGTAGCTATTTGATCCAGCCCTGAATCACATCAACCTTCTCAAATTAATGTATGGTGATATTCTTGAAAATATATATTCTTATTCTTAAAAGAAAGAGATGTTTGAAAACTTAAACTTTAATAAATAAATAAATAACAAGGGACAATAACTGTCTCTGCAAAGCATGAAAGTTTTTGGACAATACAACATTTAAAATCCCTGAAAAGATTTGCAAATGCCTTCACATAATATGAATAATTTCTAACCACATTCAGTATGATAAACCAACTTAACCAATCACACATAAATTGTTTAGCTTTTATGTCATTAAAATGAACCAAATGGGATTTTAGAGTGCAGAATTAGTCAGTACAACCCTTGCTTCAGTAGCTGATGTGACTGAGCCCTGGCATCTATGGTCCAAATTACATTGTGGCTCAATATCAATACAAATATTTGGTTGAGGTGTAATGTTGACAGAGACCATGCTTATGCAATAATGCTAAATGTATCTTGGACCTAATGATAGCCTAAATAACGAATGTCATTAGACTGTTCCTTATCACTTTCCTTTCATCAAGTAGTGAAATGTGTGTGAACTGTCAACAAAGTGCCTCCTGAATTGATTGACATTAAAATGCATACCTTGTGACTGCTTGTGTCCTAACATTAGATATATTACATGAGAAATCTTTAGGCCACTTGGTTGATAGAGATAATAAGCTTGCTAACTAAATGTTTAAGGATCATGTAAACCCTTTTAGATGTATGCTATCTACCTGAAACATTGAGAACAACCTAATTTCCACTTGGCAATAATATGATTTTATATTTGATAAGACTTTTCGAATATCTTAACTATATTGGAATACATTGTTTCAAATGTTGTTTTACTGTGTCATGTTTGAGGGCTGCAAGACTCACTTCAAGTCCCCCTACAGCATTTTGATAGGATTGGGATCTGGGCTTTGGCTTGCCATTTATTAAGCCTCCATTTCTTCTTTTTGGGCAATTTGGCTGTAGCTTTACTTATGTATTCTGGATGATTTTCCTGATGAAAAATCGATGTTCCAGTCAGCTTCTGCTTTTTGACATATGGCCTGAATGCAGTATCCTCCCAAAGAACTCTCTGGTACAATAATGGAACTCATGGTTGACTCAGTGATGGCACGTTGACCAGGCAGCAAAGCAGCCTCAGACCTCATTGCTACCACCTCCATTATTTTTGGTATGTAATTAGGTTTCACTTTCCGAAGATACACGAAACATGACGTCTGACATCTTTCACTAATTTGTCCAGAGCACACTGTTTCAATATTTTTGGTCTTTACCAAGGAGTTCTCTGGCAAACATCAGACGTGTCTTGATATTATTTTTTTCTGATCTCCCATGGAAGCCAAGTTTGTGTCTCTCTCTGACAGTTGACTTATGCACTTTGTCATTGATTGTGGCTAGAAGGTTTCTCATGCCTTGTTTCCACTATTGCCACACACTGGTGTTTTACCATAAAGTCCAGAAATGTTTCTGTTTCCACTGACAAAGGCCAGCACCTTAGGGCAGGGTTTGCGGGTGGACATGTTACGTGATGTTGTGCTATTCGAATAGCGATATGTATCGTTTCCTTTAGGCTTCTCGAATTGGTTTTCATCCAATCTAACAAACAGATCCCTGATAAAATAAAGAAAAATATAGCAACAGTGCAGGAAAGCAAAAACTCAGAGTTAGAATGGCCGAAGGTGATACAATGCCATCGACTCAATAGAAAAACTGAGGGCTGAGACCAAGACCGACCCTGGAGAACAAAAAGCAATGCAAAATTACCTCAGAATTCTGCCAAATCCTTCCATTAGAGGTAGATAGTTTTGACAAAATACTTATCAAACTAGATATCATATACAATGGCTTACAGTTGAAGGGTGTACAGTTGCAGGGTGTCATGGGGGTAAGTGGTTAGATTCTGTCCATTTTTTATCCATGAACAGAATTAATACAACCAGAAGTCAGGGGAGAGCCATCTTTATTCAGCATGAGGCACCGATATTAACCTTCTATAGCTCTTTCATTTTTCTCCAATAATAACAAGTTAACACAGTCTTTTATGCCAATACACATAGTAGGCGGTCAATAATTGTAGCCAACCATTATACAGTCTATTATCCTCCAATAAGATATGTTTATCCTACATGGTATGCTTGTATGGTAAGTTCCAACCTCCCCTATGGTCCATGGGTCTATCGATATAATCTATGACAGCCATATGTGCAGTTCCTAGCAGGAGGTGTGGACAGGGTGTTTGGGGCCTAGCAGTAATGGGCCCCAAAACACTATTGTCAGTTGTTCAGCATTTGTCAGCACATATGCATTGGGTTAAGTTTCTCATGCCATTTCCTGTCACTCCCCCTTCAAACATCTGATAAATAATGATTACATGTTGATAAAACGAGCAAAATAAAAGTACAATCCAATTCCTAATGAACTGAAAAGGTCTAAACACTTCTGTTAAAATACAATATAGAAAAATAATTAAAAGGATTATCTGGCCTATGAGGCTTTATTATTCCTTAAATAAAATCAATGGAAAGTGACACCATGAGTAAAAGCAAAATCACGGCGAATACGGCCACAGGAAGCGCCATCCAGAATCCACACTGGCCATCATTTCGGGACCGACATGTAAAATACAGAATTAGAAATAGGGATGTATCTGTAACCCATTCGATACAGAGTTGCGTTCAACAAAACAACAAAGTGAAAATGTGAAAAACACCAACATTCACTAACCCGATCAAAGACATCAAATGGTCAACATGGTCACTTGTGTGAGGAAATTATGAACAATATTACCCATTGACAAATATGTCTAACATAGAACAGCTCTCAAATGATTTAATTGGCTATCATGCACTTATGCATTACTGTATTGTCGTGGCATATGCCGAACTAAATTGGTTTGCCCACTGGAGAAAACCTCCAGCCCAATTCCAGTGGTATACAAACTGCAACCACCAGGGTGATAATATTAGCATATCCATAACACCAAAAATGTGCACTTTTACAGGCAATGAACAAACTACCTTGGGACAAAAACGATGAATTGATTAATCTTTTACATTTAAGTACAATTCTCCAACTTTTATTAATTTTTATTCCAAATAGTCACAGTCAGTCCATCACTCTTTGGTTCTACAGACAAAAAATGGTGGATGACTTTTGGTCTCTACCCTCACTGTAGTTGGTTTCAAAACCATACATTTCAACGTTAAAGCTATTGAGTGAGAAATATGTCTAACCTTTACTTAATGTTTGATTATCCCAAAATTGTATGCTTATGTTGAGGAAATTACCTCAGTTGAGACCAGTCTGAACACTCAACTTTAACCCTTAGTAATAGGCTACCTTGATGAAATGGGAGAGGTTGTTTGGGGTGATCCTAGGGGTCTGCCCCCCTTCCTGGAGCCGTTGGCTTTACCCACTTATGGTGGGCTCTAAATGAAGGCCAAATGTAATGTCCAGTATATGATCATTAAGTTTCCACATATTAAAAATAGTCCTCAGACTGTCTGTAGCAAGATATGTTATTCTTTCAATTTAGCTGATATCCTTTGTTGATTGAAGGTCCAGAGTTATTGTCCTACAGTCTTGTTTGCAGTTTGTAAACATGTGCTTGTCATATCTATACAGTAACTTAACATTCTTGTAGACATTCCAAAACATTAATAAAAAATCATGACTAAGCCTAAAACAGACATGACCACCCAAGTAAGCCTATGTTACTCTTGATACTTTAGGGTAATTTGGCTCAAGCACTCCTCCCCCCATGTGTTGCTCTCTGAACCAAGGGGGTGAGGCTATTTAGTCAGTCAACTATTTAGTATCTTGTTCTATAAAACACAGATGTCATCTTAGTTATTAGAGAAACACAAAAAACAAACAAATGGAAAGAAATATTTACATTTATTGTAGGGAATAAACTCGCTTTTGACTGTTTTCACCCTTTTTGTCATAATTTTACATTAAATTGTAGTCTCAATCTTTAGTCTAAAACCAAATTATGACATATATTAGAACCAAATTCAGTGCACATGAATAGCTATTTTAATTACTTAGCTTAGTCATTACCCCTCTGTGTATTTCCCTCTCACCGGTCCTTGTGTGACGAGGCATAGGGAGAGCAAACACACACACACACATTCCAACTTGGTGGAAACCCTTTTTGTATTGGCCTATGGCTACTTTGGATTCATATTTAGTCCTCATGGGACACAGTGTGTCTCCTTAATGTTAGACTATCACAATGTGGATTCTTCATCCTACCACTTATACAATATTTAAGGAGAGAGAAAACCATGAAAACCAAGAAAACTATTTGACCAGATTAGAAAATCAGAATTTTACAAATGTATCACTAGGGTTAGATGCACCCATGTGTGCTAGTGAACAGCTCAACAGGCATCATATGGTTACCATGCGGTGGGCCTGTTAAAGCCTATTCACATTGAACCCCCATTGAGACCTTAAGGTTTTAACTCACATAATCAACACAATAAATACATTTGACTCAAAATGACATAGTTAACATGACAAAGCACAACAAAACAGGCAATTTCTTGAATACCTATTAAAACATGTTCAAGCATCAAAAGGGCTTTCAAATTAATAGTCACCCAAATAAGCCAGGTTATTATCAAGGGAAGTGATCAGATTTCCTTGATAAGTCCCAGCTCTGTCGGATAGTGGATTTATCGGAGAGTGGAATTATGTACTTTCACATGTTTAGAAATTGCTTCATGTCTTTAAATGTGCCATGATGTTCAACCACAAACTGTTTTGTATGCAAGCTTCTATCTGCTGTTCCAGTCATGTGTCGCTTTCTCTCTCTGGGCAACAGTTTAGAGGGTTGCATTACAACAGGAAGCACAAGGGAGCCACGTGCCCCAAAACAGCTGAGGGCAAGCAGTCTGTTTTTTTCAGGGTGCGGGTGTCAGTCATATAGACAACTTTGGGAAAACTTTCATTTTTGTCTCACTGATCTTAAAACATAGTTATTTGCTAGGCTGGAAGAAATCTTCTTTGTCATATTGTTCAAACAGATGTCTTGCTTGCTCAACTTGCTAAATCTCATCATGCATTCATAACTGCTCTCCAAAGTTTGGGCAAAACCCAAGGTCCCCCAAGTGTGAGGAAAGCTAATTAATAATAATTCTATAACAATGAGATAAGGAGATAATAATAATGAAAGTGCATAGGCATATGTGCTTAATGTAGTGTACATCCCAGATCTTTGAACGCTTCCACCCTGACAGGGCACTCCAGGAAGTAAGGAGTAGGATTTCCACCAGAGTTCCATCTAATTCCATACATCAAATGCTCCTCCCATCAGCAAACCATATGCATGACACGTCCCAGATTGCAGTGGCTTCATCACAAATTCAGGCGCTGCCAGAGGCAAAACCCGGATAAAAAGTTTGGAGGTAACAATTACAAACATTTTCTCATGCAATTTTTGAGGGGGACAGTGCTGTAATACTTTTTAAGTTTACAAACATTGGTTTGCTTGCTACTGTAGCTATCAAACCACTGTGAGGCAAACGGTGGGAGTGTGTAATTGTTTTTTCAACATAAACGTGCTATTAAATGTAATAGTACTTTAATTGCGTTTTATTACTGTTATTGAAATTACACAGCGGCTTTCAACTCTTTATACTGCCTGCAAAATGATTCCATCCAACAAGCAATACAGAATAAACAGCGCTCTTACCAAAACAGAATGAAGGGTTGCGTTGTTCAAGTTCACTAGACTTGTTATCAAGTAGAGCCAGTAGGTAGTGTCACTAGCATGCTAGCTAGCTAGCTAAAATAACATAGCTTCAGGTTGACAAATATAGGAACACTGTGCTAAACTCATGGCAAAATTATGGTTTTGACATGATAGTTAACAACTACAACGCCAGCTGCTACACATAGCCTTATATGCACAATGCTGCACTAACTGCATGTCCACCTTGCAGCAAACGAAGAGAGCACTAGTTTCAATCATTATTTATTGTTGCTTTTAGTAAAAGAAATCACTGTCACAAGCCCAGCCCAACTACAGTATCAGAATGTAAGGCCTGGCTTGATCGTGAACGTGTTCGGGCTGAAACTTTACTCCCTACTTCTGGATCACAACGTCTTCAGCTGGCCTTCATGCTGCTAGCCTTTCCTCCAGCACGTGTAGGATTTAGGCCTAGCTCGTTGAACCTATTCTGAGTGTTATTTTTCTGTGACATGCAAGGCTGTGGTGATCTTCCTATAATATTAATTTACAATAAAGTAAATTACCCAATGTTCAAGTTTCTGCACGGAACTGTGACTCTTTTTCTTTTCTCTTGTCCTGTTCTTTTGTCATCCTTTCCCACTATGCTTTGCTGTGTAGTTGCTATGATGTTGCTGATAATTGTTTATACATTAAAACTGGAATGCCATAATTGGCATTCAACATGCAATCCTGAAACCATTCCCTTTTATAACATCAGAAAAAGGAGAAATCTCATAGGCATACTGATAGTGTAAACATCCACACGAAATGTTCGCTAAATTTGACAGCAGCAAATCCAAGACACGATTTGTTCCACTCACTTTTTCCCAGCATAACATCTCCCTATGACTCTGAAAGTCCATTGAATATTTAAAGACAATCTACCAAACAACTCCAAAGGAACTCTTAAATTCTTGAGTACAGTACTTAGTTCACATTTGCGGTCTTTACCTAATTCTGCAATTCCATAGAGATTGTAGTTTTGTATCTTTTTCTATATTTTTTCCCCACTATATATTGCGCTGTATCCATGATTTGGATACGCCAAGCACAAAGAGGGACTGATCGAATAGACAATAGAAAGGTGATATAGAAATAAAGTAAAATATATAAATTCCAAACAAATCTCACAGAAAGGCTACTGATATGTAATGGATTATAAATTTGGACTTAAAACTTGGACGTAATAAAAAATTAAACCCTCCTGAGAGATTTTGGGCATGAAAAGTAATTGAATTGAGCTTGACAAAATGTATAAGAGTATCTCTGTATGAAGGACACCAGGTAGAAAATGTGATGCCCCATTACTGATGGGTTCTAAACACCCTGTCCATACCACCTGCTAGGAACTGTGTATGTGACTGTCATATGACTCTCTGAATAGACCCTTTGACCATAGGTTGGAATATGCCAATACAAGGGTATTTTGAAGGATAAACTATTCTGTGTAATGGTTGGCTATAAGCACTAGTCTGTGTAATGGTTGGCTATGAGCACTGACCACCTCCTGTGTGTCCTGGTATAAAAGATGGTGTTAGCGTTGTAATCATTGGAGAGAAAAGGAAAGAACAATGGAAGGTTACATCGTGGACTCATGCTCATTGAAGATCCTCCCCTGACTTGTTAGTTTAAAGAAGTTGTTCATGGATCAAAAGAAACTAACACTCCCTAACACAGAAACTAAAATACATGGCCCTCCCCCATTTCACTCTGTGTCTCATCATGTTAAATTCCTGTCTTTCCCTAAGGAATCTTTTCCAACTTGTCAATATAAATTTGAATTGATATTATGAGGGAACTGTTATTAAAGCATTGTCAGTCCTACCAAGCCCTCTGAGATACATAAGACAATCAGCTGGGGCTGTGGTTCTATGAGAACCACCAGGACCTCAGAGAGGGTCTCAAAGATTCTAGACCAGAGGTTTAGGGCAAAAGACAGACCTGTGAAGAAGTGTACTGTCAGATACATGACATTTGTAACACATGGGCGAGGTATCAGGGAATATACTATGGAGCTTAGTCTTGGAGTTGTGTAGGCTGTGTGAGATCTTAAATTGGATGACAGTATAACATTGTATGCCAGTATGTCTTCAGTACTGTCCTCTAAATCGACATAAAAAAGTATTTCAGAGCTCAGTTCCTTCTATTTTTCTTAAAAAGATTATATGAAGGCTGTTTTGACTGATTGAAATGCAACATACAGTAGTTGTAAATTCCCACCAGTAAAATATACTAATCTTCAGAATTGAATTATATAGGCCTAGATAAGCAAAAAAACTCCCTATTTAATAAGAACTCACCCTTTCTGTTTTGAAACATCTAATAGCATACATTGTAGAAACTACTGAAGAGTAGCAAATTGACTTGTCTCCTTGGTGATGTGTGTAGGTGTAGTGAGGTCTTATTCCTGGATTTACAGTGATTATTCGATGATGACTGATTGATGCAGTAAATAAAACTTTTTTGTATTGTAAAGACCAATAAAAAATTATGAAGGCTATAAAAATGGTTTTGTTTCATAGCGGTCTTAAATATACATAAACCTTGAGCATACACTGTTATCATTCATCAGGAAATTGTCTTGGTTAAAGAGTTCATTTTAGTAATGTCATATACTTTAGTACTTCTCTTGATAAATTGGTGTGTCTAAATCCAAAGTGTCAAAGAATTTTAATGAAGGGAACTGCTCATATTTCTTTGCATTTGTTCTCCTTATTACCAAAAATGTTACGCCCACAAGAGTTTTTCTTTCCTCATAATCCAAATTAGGTCATTCGGAAAGGTTTTGGAATGGCTTTCTGATGCACACTTCCTGTCAGTTAACACCCTTCTCCATCTCCATCTCTTCCCAGGAATTTACTACCACTCTACTAATCTGTCAAACACAAGAAATGAGACACTAAACCAGGCAATGGAAATCAATGACCAGTTCAAGCATAATGAAGGTGAAGGAGCAACAAATGGCCGCTGCAGCACATTATCGTCAGTCATTTGCCAAACAGATGCCTCTAATCACACAGTTGTTTCAAAATACATTTAAAATGGTTTATGTGGCTGCTGCTTTATTTCACAGCTTTTTTTTAAAAGAAGGACTTTGCAAAAGGACACAGTTTACAGAGTGAAGCTACTCATTCTTTTGTGTTTTGGTTGGGCTACTCATCTTAGGGGTGTTACAAAGAACATTGGATGCTCGGTTTTCAATTAGGAGTGATACAGTGCGGAGAAAAAGTATTTGATGCACTGCTGATTTTGCAGGTTTTCCTACTTACAAAGCATGTAGAGGTCTGTAATTTATATCATAGGTACACTTCATCTGTGAGAGAGGGAATAAAAAAAGAAATCCAGAAAATCACATTGTATGATTTTTAAATAATTAATATGCATTTCATTGCATGACAAAAGTTTTTGATCACCTGCCAACCAGTAAGAATTCCGTCTCTCACAGACCTGTTCGTTTTTCTTTAAGAAGCCCTCCTGTCCTCCACTCATTACCTGTATTAAGTGCAACTGTTTGAACTCGTTACCTGTATAAAAGACACCTTTCCACACACTCAATCAAACAGACTGCAACCTCTCCACAATGGCCAAGACAAGAGAGCTGTGTAAGGACATCAGGGATAAAATTGTAGACCTGCACAAGGCTGACATGGGCTACAGGACAATAGGCAAGGAGTTTGGTGAGAAGGCATCTGTTGGCGCAATTACTAGAAAATGGAAGAAGTTCAATCTCCCTAGGTTTGGGGCTCCATGCAAGATCTCACCTTGTGGGGCATCAATGATCATGAGGAAGGTGAGGAATCATGCCAGAACTACACGGCCGGACCTGGTCAATGACCTGAAGAGAGCTGGGACCACAGTCTCAAAGAAAACCATTAGTAATACACTACACCCTCATGGATTAAAATCCTACAGCACACGCAAGGTCTCCCTGCTCAAGCCAGCGCATGTCCAGGCCCGTCTGAAGTTTCCCAATGACCATCTGGATGATCCAGAGGAGAAATGGGAGGTCATGTAGTCTGATGAGACAAAAACAGAGCTTTTTGGTCTAAACTCCAATTGCTGTGTTTGGAGGAAGAAGAAGGATGAGTATAACCCCAAGAACACCGTCCCACCATGAAGCATGGAGGTGGAAACATCATTCATTGGGGATGCTTTTCTGCAAAGGGGAAAGGATGACTGCACCGTATTGAAAGGATGGATGGGGCCATGTATCGCGAGATCTTGGCAAACAACCTCCTTCCCAGTAAGAACATTAAAGATGGGTCGCGGCTGGGTCTTTCAGCATGACAACGATCCGAAACACACAGCCAGGGCAACTAAGGAGTGGCTTCGTAAGAAGCATCTCAAGGTCCTGGAGTGGCCTAGCCAGTCTCCAGACCTGAACCCAATAGAAAATCTTTGGAGGGAGCTGAAAGTCTGTATTACCCAGCGACAGCACCGAAACCTGAATGATCTGGAGAAGGTCTGTATGGAGGAGTGGGCCAAAATCCCTGCTGCAGTGTGTGCAATCCTGGTCAAGAACTACAGGAAACATATAATCTCTGTAATTGCAAACAAAGGTTTCTGTACCAAATATTACGTTCTGCTTTTCTGATTTATCAAATACTTATGTCATGCAATAAAATGCTAATTAATTATTAAAAAATCATTCAATGTGGTTTTCTGGTTTACAGACCTCTACATGCTTTGTAAGTAAGAAAACCACATTGAATGATTTTTTAATAATAACTTTGATCTTCTTTCCAGAGAGTTATTTATTTATTTATTTTTAGATGAGGTTGAAAACCTAGAATTGGTAACCTAATATATAGGATAATTGGATGTCATTAGGTCAGATATTACATCAGATATTATAACACAATATGAATACTGCATGACCCAGTAAAACACTGCTGATCATACATGCTAAAAAGTTAAAGCAACAACTACACTTGAGTCAGAGGAGGATCAAAGACCATGATAGCAGCACTGAATCTATGTGATTGTTAATGACTACAATATTGGTATCCAACCTATGTGATTTCTAAGTAGACATCTCTGCGATTTCTCAACAAGCATTCTCTCAATAGCCTATTCATATTCAGAGACAAATATCAAAACAATCTCTGGAAAGAAGATCAAAGTCATTGACCTAGATTAGCAAAAATATGTCAGAGTTATGGACCTATGAACTCTCTATTATGATGTGCTCACTAGTTTAATTCATGGAAACCTACCAAAACATGTAAAAGAATAAACAAATATAGTAATCATTCATTTGAATTTGTTAATGATGACTTGTGAAACATACAGTGAAAGCTTTTCCTTTCCTATAATATTCAGAGACGGCTCATCTAAAATTAGGCTCTAATGTGCAGCACCGTGTCTTTTTAGGAAATGCACCACTATCTTATTCGGCTTTATATGATGCATCAATCACAAAGTTTACACGTATACAAAGACACCACCAACATTTTAGGATAAACAAAATCTTATACAAGATATATCTACAAATGTTATTATTCTGCCATAAAGCTTCTTGGCTGCTTTCATTGATGACAAAAACACCATAACTACCTCCATTCCAGGGTCACCACTTAATGCTGAATGGATCTCCTGCATAAGAATTTCACATAAGTTACATTTCAGAGTTGCTGTATACCCTACAGGCTGTTGTATCGTTGGATTGAACTAGTCAACCAAGAAGAGAAATCTTCTTTAATTTCACTCCTAAAATGTAAGAATATTATATCACCCATCCCTAAGCCCACTCTGATCCCAACTTTCAGATGAAGGACCGAAAAGAGGAGCCACTGCAGGTCTAAATAATGTTTAATATCCCAAACAAGGCACAGTTTTTGATCAATTCCCTTTCCCAGCTGTTCACAGGGAGTGAGGCCATTTATCAAATAGTCTCACCATCAACATAAACAGGAAACATTAATCGCCTGCAACCATTTGTCCTTCAAAATAATGAAATGTGGCTCACAGTGAAGCCACACTGGCCTTCATTACAGAGAACACAGGACAATCTCAAGGGTTCAGCTCGACACTGTTCCAGAAAATTCTTTAATGTACAGTCCCGAAACACAGATTGGTCTCTGAGCATATTTACGCTACAATAAAGCAGTGATACAATTAATGTCAGGGTTTCATTTTTATGATGCTTTGAAGAATATTTCACAGCCGGTACAATGAAAATAATTATTAAAAAAAAGAGTAACATTTTAAAATTACAATCCACTAAGTCTGTTTTCAAAAGACTGCAATAGTTTTAAAATACTTCATATACTAAATGAATCTACAAGACCAAGTTCATTCATAAAGTATTAAATGCAATAGTATCACAGTGCATTATGAAAATATGTAAAATATACAACAATCAAAGTTATAGGAACTTACAATGCCCATTGTAGCATCCAATTTTGCACTTCATCAGATTTTCCTGACCTGTAACTTTCTGTAGTGATGGAGCTGAAACAACCTCCAAAGTCTTAAAAAAACAGACTTCAAAGCAATAGGGAAAAGACTTTGTGCAGCTGAGCCAAGTCTTCCCCAGATCCATCCATCCAAGCACTGAGTCGTCCCCTTGACCCTAGTTATATTTTCACAGACTCTCCAAGTTAATGGAAGCTGAGCAACTGTAAACAGATGGTCATTCATTTCCCTTATCGCGAGAGAGAAAAAAGGGCTATGAAAAATCAATTTTTAAGGCAGTAAATTAAATCTGTTTTCAACAAGAGAACTGACAAATAGAAATGATTAGTGCTTAGGAAAGCATTTCAGTGGGCTTGCCTGGGGAAGTGTTTTGCATTTTGTGTTAGAAGGACAGCCTGGGATTGATCAGGCATTAACTACAAGCAGCCTCTTATGAAGAGATGGCAACCACTGCTCCCTCCCCAAACACAACAGAGCTTTGTAGGTTATGGACAGGGTTTTGGTGTAATGATCGAGTCAGAGAGGGAGGTTGTTGGTTCCAGTCGTGGAGTGTTTTTTATTCCTAAAAGGGGCACAACAAAAGCAGAGTCACAAAGCAGGCAAAAAGTCAAAACCAGAGAGTCAAAATGAATTACAGAGGTACAAATTCCACGAGGCTAATAGATAAAGTCAAGATTACAAAAACAAAAGTCAAATACCAAAAGATGTATGACCGGGATATTAGTAGCAAAATACAGAAAAGGTTTTGGTGGCTAAGTCAAACAATACCTCACAAGGGGCTACAAAACAGAACTGAACCACCGAGTCATGTTTTGCAGAGGGGTTGAATACTTATTTCCTTCATTAAAATGCAAATATATATATATAATTTGTACATGGATTTTTATGGATTTTTTTGTTGTTATTCTGTTTCTATCTGCTCAAATAAACCAACCATTAAAATGTTTGACTGAGTGGGCAAATGTACAAAATCAGCAGGGGATCAAATACTTTTTCCCCCTCACTGTAGAATGATGATCATCACAACATTTTCCAAGTGCTCTGTCAAATAGACTCCTTTGGCAATAAACATATTCCCTTCAGGAAACAGGTATTAACTAAGCAATGATTCAAGCACTTGTATGTAGGCAAAAAACATATTCTGCTTATTTCAACATCCCGCTGCAGAATCATACAAAAGCTGACTAGTTAAAAGAAAAGTGCTGTTTTAATGTGTTTGGTTGAAAGAAGCAATTGTGGCATCTTTGGTTTTTCTTAGGACACGAGATTGAGAAGAGAATAGCGTCAACTTGGACCATTGAGACACAGCAGGTTGTAATGGCTTTCAAAAGTACCATTGGTTTATTCATGAATAATGACTATTCTGATTTACAATAGCATGTATCAATAATACATTTATTTTAATGTGGGCTTACTGTATTGTACTGTTGTAAAGTTGAAACCTTTACAGGATTAATCCTGCATTACTAGACATACTCAATACAGGTGAATGCACCTAGGATACACAGCATTTAGAAGTAAATATTTTTGTAGGCTAAATACTTGCAAGGGTTTTCATTAATGTGATTTCTCTTTTTTAAGAATGACTATCTTCTAGTTCTGTTTAAAACAATAGTTAGCAATATGTCCATCTTTCATGAAATTAGTGAGCATAACATGCTATAGCCTGTTTTAGATTATTCTACAAATAGGCTTGCTTAAGGAAGAATATTTGGTAATAATACAATCAACCTATCTGATATTACTGAGTGTAAAAGTGAACCATCATCTTCAAGATCACCAATTTGTTACTGAGATACCCTCTCAGTACAGGCTTGTTACTGAACAACATGTTTCTATAAAGCAGGACCTCCATGTTAAATGCATAAAATGTATGACATAAAATTAAATGTTTGTACATTTTACATGAATTTGAATCATCTGTGTTTTAAATCATACCTGGAATCTTTAACACATTGACCACCCTATTTTGACAAATAATTGTACCTTTTTATGTCACTTAAAATATAATGCTCTTTTCAGTGTCCCAGATTTCCGTATATTATGCTACGCCTGGTCAGTGAGACTAGGCTAGAGAAAGTGGATATCTATGTCTACTCAAAACAGCAACCCCATCACATAATGAGTGCCTTTCATTCTTTTCCTAACACATTTTCTTTTGTATTTGATAAGACCTAAGGGATGGAGGGGGATAAACTGCAGCCTTGCCCTGTGTTGTCAATTGGCTGTAGAGCAATGAATGGTGTTGAAAAGATACAGTACTTACAATATCTCTGGTTACCTGATGGGTGTGTTTGCAGGAGAAGAGGAATTAGAAGAGGCCAAATTTATAATGATAAGAATAATGTGTAATGAAGTTGAGGTTAAGGGCAAAGAGCGACAATACCTCAAGTTGCTATCCAACCTATGCCATTAGAATGGTAATAAGGGAAGTGGCATAAACCTCTGATGAGGGTGTTCTTGTATGCATACAGTGGCAAAAGTGAAAGGAAACCCAGTTTATGGGTAAACAATAGTCCCTGTTGAATAAATAATCCATGGTTTTAGCCATGAATATTTTATTACAAGAGAATGAGATCGGCCAGAAAGTTTATGCCTTCTCGCAAATCCCTTGGAAGGAGTAAGGGACAATGTGTTGCAATGCAGGGTTCATTAAAAAAGACAGATGGGCAAAGTCCAAGCCAAGGCAGGGGGTCACTTACTGAGAGGGACTTGCATGTGATTGGTGGACCCTGTCAAGTGAATTCTGGGCTAGTTTGGTTTTTCTGAACTCCCTCTGCAGGAGGAGGACAAAGGAGAGAAGCACAGATCACTTCCGACAACGGGGAGGGGTTGCTTGGGTCCCGGAGGTAGAGGGGCCCCGGGATTGGTGACAATGACTTTCAGTGCCTTGGAACTTCATTAGAGATGCTAACGGAGGAGCAAAAATCTGCTTTCATTTCCCAGTGCTAGTATATATCCCCCTCCCATTCTCTACCCTCTCTAGCTCTCTTTTCCACCACCTGTCTCAATCTCCTCTCAAAGTATCACCGCCCAAACCAAACCCCCCGGCCCTGCTGCCGAGTTCGCAAGCTAAAATAGCTACCTGAAGAAAAAAGCTTGCCTACAGACCATTTGGGATTTGGTATTTTAGAAGTCTCAATTATACCTTGCCTTATCCATATATCTCCCTGAACGTGAAATGGCTAATCCCATGTGAAAACGCCCAGTTTGTAGTGCCTTGGGCCTTATGTGCCCTTGCTAAAAATACTCTTGGAATTCAGTCTCCGTCACTGCAATATTTTGCCCTTTCTCTTGAAATTAGGTGAAGAGTTGTCAGCAATTAGTTTTATGGACTGACCAAGTTTTTCGGTTTTGTGTTGGATAGTGTTACTGATGTGATTTTGTTTCTGAGTGTCTAGCTATTTAATTGTACATATGGTTGCCCATCCTGTTCGTTAGTCGTTTCAGTAGACTAATTTCAAAATTGTATCTTCATAGTTTATAGTGATCCCATTGTCTAGGTCGCTGACTCCAGTGCACATGTGAATCTGCAGCATGGGTTTGATTCCATTCAGCATAGGTTTGATTCCATTGAGCATGGGTTTGATTCCATTCAGCATAGGTTTGATTCCATTCAGCATGGGTTTGGGTCCATTCAGCATAGGTTTGATTCCATTGAGCATGGGTTTGATTCCATTCAACATAGGTTTGATTCCATTCAGCATAGGTTTGATTCCATTCAGCATGCGTTTGAGTCCACTGAGTCTTTCTTTTACCTGTCTGAAACATATAAAACCAATAATTATTTTCCTCCCTCTGTCAGCTCAAATGACTTGTGTATCGGGTGGGAGAAGGGGAAAGTTGTTTCAGCGTGTATGAAACAAACTAAGACGGAGCAAAGATACTTTGCAAACACCAGTAATCCCACAGCTGACACTTTCTTCCATCCATTCGTAATTAGGAAAGACTTCCAAGTGTTGCAACAACATTGTTTCGTGTGACATTTGCCTAACAACTCATCTACTTAGTAACCAGAAACCTACCGCTGAAACAAACACATTTTTTTTACATTTCTGGGTGATTGTCATAATTTGGGACAGAATTAGTCATTTTCCACATTTTCTGTCTTTCTAAAATATGAGCTTTCAAACTAAATAAAATATATTACAATGTGTGGACTACAGTGTCCATATGGCTGAAGGTGGCTGAACATATACTTAACATGGCTGAAGGTTGACTCAACATATTATGGACTAAACTATTACTTACAAATGTTTTATTAAATGTTCCATTTCTTTGTGCATGTGTTTTAATAGACACCTTATAATGTTCAGTGTAATGGCAGCTTTGTGAATGTGTTCTTATAGAAGCCTTATAATGTTGAGTGGAATTGCTGCTTTGTGAATGTGTTTTAATAGAAGCCTTAAAATGTTGAGTGTAACAGCAGCTTTGTGTATGTGTTTTAATAGAAGACTTATAATGTTCAGTGTAATGGCAGCTTTGTGAATGTGTTTTAATGGAAGACTTATAATGTTCAGTGTAATGGCAGCATTTTGAATGTGTTTTTATAGAAGCCTTACAATATTGAGGTATGGTACTCAGATGCCCCCCATCCTACAGTAATTAGCAACAATGTAAACGTGCATACTAACAGCCTGCAAATATAATCAGGATAGTTAAAAATGTGATATTTGATATGATCCAATTCAACATTATATCCTTGTTTATGAGCTATAATATGCTGATTTTAGCTAGGATTCTGTGGCAGGGCAACATCTTATCATCACATACTAGGTATCATTGTTTCATTGGTAAATTGTTTCATTGGTAAATTGTATTATTGGTACATTGTATTACTGGTGCATTGTATTATTGGTACATTGTTTTATTGGTACATTGTCGCTGAATTATGTACAAATAGAAAATACTTTTTATTTATGATAAGGTAAATACTAGATTAGTAGTTGGTTGTCTTCTGCAGGTGATTTTTATACACTGTTCTCTGTTTTTTTAATCTGAAGTTAAATATATGACAGTGCGTAGAGAACTGTGTCATGCTCAAATCATGTTTTATTCACTTGTTTCTAATTATTATAATGATTATATTATTGTTGATTATTTCTGCCTTTGTTTTCGCACTTGGTTAAATAAAAAAAATATATATTTGGAAGCCTGGGTTCACAATTGTGTCCCTTCTACCAGCTTACAACCTGTCTAGATCGGAGACTTTGCAATCAAAAGATGTCAAATAAATGTGGGTCGATGTGCATCTGAGATTCTTGGTGCTAGAAGCGAACTTGGTTCTATTTGAAACACATTGAGACTCTGAATGTTGTGTCTATCTTGCAGTGTCATGGTCAATAGGATAATTGTTGAGACCAGTCCAGTGTCTCTGTTGGCGAAACATAAAGGCCACAATAATTGCTACAAATCTCATTCATAGCCACACTCGTTCATTTTTAGATCAGACAGCATTGGGTTTCAAAAACACCACTTTATTAGGTTGGATTTTGGGAACTTTGTTGTTTATTTTATACATTATTGATATCAGTAAGAATGTGAAAACTTGTCATTTTCATTTTTATGCTGTTTATACAGGAAAATACACTGCAGCCCCCTCTCTTGCCCGGCACTTACACACCTGCAGTCTGATGCTAAACTACTACAGAATGCTCTTATGACTCTCAGATTGGTGCTAAAAGTATATGATATTCTGTAGGTCACAGAGGCTTCTTTTAAATTATAATTTCATTTCTACCTTATTAAAGGATTCTATTACTGAACATGTATCCTCCCACAAATACCTTTGAGTTTGTTCACATGAAAATTTATCTGAAATCATTAAGTTGGTGAAGAAGCTCAAGGTCAAAACTGGCTTCTTCTTCAGAAACAAATCACCTCTGATAGCTTAACATAGAATACACTTGTGCAAGCTACTTTTATATCTCTGCTACAGTATGGTGATGTCCTTTAATATAATGCCTTATTGTCAGTTCTAAAACCTCTACATGTCTTGTATCATGCAGCCCTGCGTTTTATCTTGGGTTTGAATAATAGTACACATTGTTTTTAAACACATTAGTTGGATGGGACTCATTGACTCCTAAAAGAGACAGACATTCATTGATATCTCACCTAACAAATTAATAGGAAAAAAATAAGTTTTTGTCTACTTGATGTCTTGGTACAAACTTGCCTACTGTACTTGATGTCTTGGTACCTGAAGACATTAACGAGTGTGACGAGTGTATAAAAGTGAGGCATTAAAAAAAAGAAAACCTGATAGCAATCAATAGTCTTTCTTAATTTTATTCTTTTGAAAAATGAGCAAGCGCACCAACATGGATACGACATACAAATAATTATCCGGGCAGGGCAGCGGGTGAACAACAGAATGTTTACACAACTGAACAGTGATTGGAAACCGGTGCGTCCTTGGGACATCACTCTCCTGCCAGTGGTTAGTGCACCGTTGAGGCGGAGCTCTGGAGAGGAAGTAGAGCCGCTGTGCCACGCAGAACAGACGTTACACACGACTGTAATCTAGACACAGGTCTCAGTCAATATTTCTGTTTGAATAAAGGTTGATAAACAAATCATTCATAGTTATCTAAAAATTGTGTTTTATGGTGCATTTTCTATTTAAAGATAACTGAGTACAGAAAAAATTGTTTTAGGTTGACATACTAGAAAGACCTAAATAAGAAGGCCCAATGCATTTCCAGGTCAAACTTGTTTCACATTTGTTTTTGTCGAATTGTGTCAAGAAAACATAATCAGCTTGGGTACATGGACGCACTGACATGATTTATCATTTGCTTCTCTACTCCTGGGATAAATCCACAGTTCAAAAAAGAAACCAAGTTGGTTTGTATGAGACATTATCCGGATACTTGAAAACGTGGTGGCTGTCATAACTCCTCATCTTTAAAGAAATGCACATACAGAACAAACTTTTCCACTCAGTATCATACATAACACACTCCAGTAGCACCCACAGAGGGCCAGAAAGACAATTATGTCCTGCAGCCAAATACCAAAAGATAATGAATTTCCCTGACATCATTATAGCCATCATAAGTAACATTATTATATTCATCGTCCTATGCGAATTGGGCCATATGTGAGCCCGACTCCACTGATGTTGGCTATGTTGGCATGGCACCAGCGTGGCATCCGTATTTCAGCTGTTCATTCACCAGAGAGCAATCCCGGTATTTCCAGGTATTTCTTTGCTTCGTTAGATAAGAAATTGGGAAGAGATGGGGCATATATGTTTGCTGGAAGAACAGAAAGACTGATTCAAACAAATGGTGCAGGAATACATGTTCAAAAGTAGTAGTGGCATAAATCTCTAAAAAACGTTGTTGCCCTTTTCATCATTTTATTTAGAAAGCCCAAATCATCTCTAATGATTCATTTTATTCAACTTTTTTCATGTGTTCACAGTTGGCAACAGGTTTACCCTTGACACACCAAAGGATTTCCAGCATTTTATCTAAAAATGACTTTAAACAGTACTCCATAAAACAACTGGAGGCAAATTAAGTAAAGTGAACTGCAGCTTTCCTAAAAACACCACTATTTGGGAGAAACCCAGTCCGTTTCCATTAATGTGGACTTGAATTCTACAATTTGAGCTGTAAATTTGAGATGTTTCACAAACAACTTCCTCCACACCGATATAAAAAACCAGAGGATGTGCCAAAGATGGAGAGACAGCTCCGCAACAACTCTCCCCGCCTCCCGCCCCAGTGTAGATCTGGCATCTTCGTTCTACTCCTAGCAGCCAATATGTAACAATGGCATTTACAGCCTTGACACCACGGCACCTCTTTAGTATTTCCAGGAGAGTACGCCAAGACTAGAGCGACTCTGTCTCCACGGGCGTTCTCTGTTCAGCCGACACTAAGGATGATCATTACGCTGAGCTTTATGAGCCAAGGAAGATCAGGATTCTTTTTAGTGGGCGAAAGTGTTGAGGGCACTTTCTCTCTTAGCCCTTCGCCAGCCCATAATTAAACGCCTCTGGAGGTCCCAGCAGGTAGTAAGAAGAAGTGCTCACTTGTCAGCTAGTAAGGGCACACTCTCTCTAAAGAGTGCTACATGGCCTCCCTCAGATATTATAGAAACAATTAATACAGAAGAGGAGGTAATTAATTATGAGGCCTTTCACAAGCCATGGAGAGTGGGCTCTGTATCGGAGGAGGGGTTTCACACACTCACACAAACATAAACACACGCACACACGTTGATTTAAGCACATATATATCAATTGCACACTCTTACGTGAGCTGACACAAATACATATTTCGACACACTTAAGCACTTCACAGAATGAGTTCAAACAATCTGCATTATTGCAAGGCAATAAAAGTTAATGGAGGAAAATACAATTAATTGAAACCTAAAGTCACAGGTAGCTTGTCTCCCCTATTCGAGCCATGCGAATTCAAATCTTCAATGGCACAGCTGGATACAAAAATCTGACAATAAATCTTGTCCTCTTCGTTAATTAAAGCCACAATTACTGTTTCCCAATGTTAAATTTATCTCGCTGACACTAACATCCATTTTCACTCCCCTGGGAAGGCACATGTGACCTCTTGCAGTCTCAGGCGCAACCAAAGTGGATGATGAACTTAGGCGCTGATCCGGGGCTAATTTCACGGCTTGGCACTGAATGGAAAAGACTACGACCGATGCAGGGAGAGCTGATGAGAGTTCAGTTGAAAAGGCGGTGAGTGTAGATCTCCAGCCGTGTGGACGTTGGGGACATCTGCTCCAGTGCACCGGAGTCGTCCATTTGAGATGACATCACCTGAGTGGACACAGCTGGGGAGGCCTGAGATAATGCATCACAGATCACAAGAGGGGTATCAAAGGCTACATAATCTGTATTCTATATATAACCCTGACCTGTCGGGAGGATGACCAATCTCCCCGTATCTCGCTGTGGTACCTGCCGGCAAGGGACCAGTCATTTATCATGGCCAGAGGGAAAGGTGACAGAGAGGGGTGCTCTCTTGTTGGGCTCATCCGTCTCATCCAAGGAAGTCTCATCTCTGTGGCCTGTGCATTGCATCCTAAATCCATTCCAGGGTAAGGGGCTTGAACCAGGGCCTCAGCAAAAAAAGCTACACAACCGTGGTTGTATCGCAGTCTAATCGCTCTCTGGAGCGATGTATCTCCACACTTGCCTCCCATTATGAAGTCAAACAAAAAAAGCATTTCAATGCTCAGAATATTAGGAGGTCTTGGTTTGTCCGAAACATGTTGTTGAGTCTGCACCCTGAAAGAATGCATTCGGGTTCAACCCTTTGCACTAGAGCAGGCGTAATCAGCAGATGATTCCACAGTAGTGACGCTCTGTGGGTGAAAGCTGTGCCTCCGGTTGTATGTTTAGAAATTCCCGTTAAAGTAAGGAGACCTGCATCTTGTGATCTTAGTGTACATATGCGTATTTGTGGCTAGACCAATTCAGAGAGGTAAGTAGGAGGATGTCAAAGCCATAATTTGTACTGTGGGTTATTATTAAAACCATAAAATCAGACTTAGCCTTAACAGGCAACCAGTGTAAAGAGGCTAATACTGGAGTAATGTGGTACATTTTGTTTTAGGTAAGACTCTAGCAGACGTGTTTAGCACTAATTGAGAAATATGTATTTTCTTATTAGGTTAACAGGAGAGAAGAGCATGGCAGTAGTCTAATTCATAGTTTTAGCTTTTCATAGTTTTTCAATTGAAAAAGAGATAAGGGTCGAGGGTAACGCAAATGCTTCTTGCAGTTTTCTGAAATATAACTGTACAACTGCCGACATTCTCGGTGAGATCTGACAACAAGTCTCTTTTTTCATGGGTCCTAAATCAAGCGTTTCATTTTTTTCTGAGTTTTTCTGTCATCCATATCCTTCCTGGGTAGGTACTTTTGGGGCTTCTCCATATTTCATAGAAATATACAACTGTGTGTCGTCTGCATTGCAGTGAAAATTTACATTGTGGTTCCAGGTGACATCATTAAGAGGCAGCATATATCAATAATTCCCTCACAGTAATGTAAGAAAAGCCAGGAAGTATTTAGTTGCAATAATTGCAGCAAAAGGATGCACAATCAGTTATTAAGAATGCAATTAACTTTTCACCCCAGGAATTGGCTATTTCATAATTTCATAAATTCTATGAATAAACAAATGTGGTACTTTGCATTCTTTTTTACATTAGGCTAAAGATCGGATCACATTCATTTTCCAAAATCTTTTTCCATGGTTATGTTTACATGAACATAAATTAAATCAAAATGCTTTTTGAATGTATTCTCATTGGCTTATTTTTTATATGCTTGAGGTTGCTTCATACAAGTTGTATACTAACAGTCTCGGATGCATCAGACAGAAAAAGCACAGATGGTTTGGGACTCGGCCACAGACAGTCTCCTCCCTAGGTTTGGGAACACTTCAGTTATGGGGGATGTAAGCTTCTTTCCAAGCAGGATGTGGATATAATGGGGATTTAACACTGCTAACATGGCTTTTGTCTTTACTCGTTAGCGCAGATTTTGTCATCGTCATTTTGAAAGCAAATTCTCAAGGCTAAATGGCGATGTTTGCCCTTTTCGTACATGCACACCTTCAAACAAGAACACACTAAAGAACTCCGCCAGTATGGTCTCAAGTTGTTTGGTTGATTGCTCTCAGATATTGAATCCACCACATCACTTGCTGGCAAGAGGTCCAAGTGGAACCTTGGAAGAGTGTATGAGAGGGGTGCTTGAAGAAAGGCGATATATCGAAGGGGAGTGGATGCAAGCTCAAAGCTGGTTTAGCGATGTCTCTGGCAGGTTTATTTATAACACAGTAAACGAGATCACGCAGGAAAGGAAACAAAGGCATGTCTCGCTTGTTCTTCTGCCAAGAGCCTGGCATCTGATACCTTTCTAGCTGTGGCACCTTGCCAGCCTCTTGAATCCAAATGAAAGCGCCAGCAACTGGGGTCCTTCGAGCCGAAATGGAGACCTGCTCTGCTGTAGTACGTGGAAGTTAGTAAGACAGGGATAGCTTACCTTACTTAAAAAGCCAAGCTTTTGTAATCCTTCATCTCTAGCTGAAGAAAAAAAAGCTAGAGAGGAAATAACCTGAGAAAATTACAGTGTAATAACAAAGTTTCACTAGGATATCCCCGGAACATCAGGTGGTTGTCTCATGGTTGTCTGGATTTCCTGTTTGCAATATACACATTGTATTGCATTTTTTAATCTTGTTTTCAATGTATCATGAATTAACTTTAAATAGACTTCCACAGTGATATTCATGGCAAGAAAAATGACCATACCTCACCATTGATAAGAACATTTAATTTTGCACAGGATTGAAAATATAATCCAAAGCATGCGCACGTGTTTGAAAATAACAAGCTGGATATAAAGCATCTATTTATGAGCAGAGTTATTACACCCTCTTATTAATGTGTTGAAATTACATTTCCAATATGCCTATTGTTTCTTATAAAAAAGCAAACAGCGAAAAAATATAACTCAAGTGAATACAGGTCCTCTAGAGTTGTCCTGCAAATGATTCTAACCCACTTTTTGTGTAACTCCCACTGTGAATGTTACAGCTAAAACATTTGGGAAATGACAGATATTTCAGTGACATTTCAAGAACTTTTTATTCAGATAAACACCTAAATCAGTGCATTCTATGTAACGTGGTGCAATACATGGATCTGCCCTAAATAGCATGTAGCAAACAGAATGGGATGATGTCACGCTATATCACCCTGCGCTTGAGGGCGTAGGAAACCTAAGAGGAACAGCCCAGACGTTCAGAATATACTTCACCTTTTTGCAGCAGTGAAAAGCTTGCTATGGCCAGTGTAAAGTGTTACTACTATGCTGTAACAGAAGATAGTTCGGAGAATTTCATAATTATAATTCTTCTAAAATAAATTTGTATAGTGCAATCGTCCGCAACTCAGCCCAAAAACACTGTGGAAATAACACAAACATCATACTGTCATTCCTTAGCACATTACTGTACATAAAATACAATTAAATAGTTTTTGCATAATTGTTTGAGACTCAGTCTAAGACATTCTTGTCCCAAAGTTTGGGAACACTTTACTAATGGGGATATGTGAGCTTGTGCCCCAGCAGGATGTGGCTTTAATTGGGATTCAACTGCTGAGCTGGTTTTTGTCTTTACTCATTAGCACAGGTTTTATAATCAATATTTTGAAAGAAATGCTCAAGGTTAGATGGTGATGTTTGCTCTTTTTAAGTGTGCACTATGTACTGTAGGTAAGGTCTCATGTTGTTTGGATGATCGCTGATTTGCATCATTTGCTGGCAAGAGGTCCAAGTGGAACTTTGGAGGTTTGTATGAGAGGGGTGCTTGGAAGAAGGGGGTATGTTAAACCCCACAAGCCTTGTTGTTTCAGAGATTCTCTGACCCAGTGGTCATAACAATTTGGCCCTTGTCAAAGTCACTCAGGTCATTACTTCAGCCCATTTCTCCTACATCCAACATGTTGATTACGTGAACTAATTGTTCGATATCCATCTGATCAACCCAGACCTTGACATGTGCACTTGCCTGAAGATGATCATTATTCGCTTCATTTTGAGTGGTTATAATGTTTTGGCTCAGCAGTGTACCTTTATATTCTTGAGCCACTCCAATGCTTTGGACT
This sequence comes from Esox niger, assembly GCA_016801105.1. NCBI lineage: Eukaryota > Metazoa > Chordata > Actinopteri > Esociformes > Esocidae > Esox > Esox niger. The sequence continues at coordinate 26,820 of JACXGJ010003684.1, forward strand.
TCGGTATAGGATAGCTTCAACTTTATGATTATTGAATTATTGATCGAACTTTGCTCACCTTGCGTGCACTTGGATATATTTTTGCACCCTTTTCCTAATATATTAATTAGATTTTTTTTATTTCGAAATTCTGTAGAATGCTTGTTGGACAAACATTTAGATATCATTTTGTACTCTTTTCCAAATACATTAATTTGCATTTCTTTATTCCTAACTTCTGTAGAATGGTCGTTGGACAAACACTTGGATATAAACATTTGGATATAATTTTGTACACTTTTCCAAATATATTAATTAGCATTTCTTTATTTCTAACTTCTGTAGAATGCTCGTTGGACTTTCTTTTTCTTTGACCTCGATCATTGCCTGACCAATGATCGAATGTGAAAGAAACTAATGATTCACCAATGGTTAACACTCTTTAGGGCAATTTCTTTAACTCATGTAAACTGGGAGCTTCCACGGCACATGTGTTGAATACTTATGCATGCAACATATTTTTTTATTAGAATACATCGAGACATAAACCCATTGTCAGCATACAATGATTTATTTTCAATGTTAGGGTTAAAATAAAAAACAAAATATAACAAAATCTCAGTGTAACATTTGTAATTCATTATTACATGAGAAAATGTTTGTTGTATACTTCATGGTCTGTATGATATACCAAGTATTAGTAAAGAAGATTGATATTTCGATAGAAATAAATCAACGTGTTGCTCCAGCACATCTCCACCAGCACGGTAGGGCGTGTGTTTAGAGCAGAAGCGTTAAACCCTGCCCACAGGTGATGCTTGTCCCTGCCCATATGGCATGACGGCTCGGTAACCTGGCACCATCCTGGCACTGTCCTCCACTTGGTCAAACCAACACACTGGAGAGATGGCAGTGACAAGAAAACCTCACCCCATGCATGTCCAAACACCTGTGCTAGCCTTCTGTTCTCTGCTCAGATTTTCCTCATTCAACACTCATTGCCTTGTTGTGTTTCTGAAATATGGCCCTGGTCTTTTCAGGGCCAGACCTCGGGCTGCTTTCTTCAGAAGGGAGGCACTGATTAAGATATTGTCTAGGTTTGAAGCAGTGACAAACCAATGTCTCTCATATTGTAGCTAAGTGCTCTCTGACAGATTGATTGTTATCTACCAGTCGTTAATCTCTGGTGTTCCACTGCAAACTGTTCACTACAAATCTCACAAGTATCAGAAACCGAAAGCTCCCAGGTAGAATTTACACAATGCAAGATTGATATTAGCCCACCCCTGGTGAGGCATTATTGTTTTTCAAAGCCAAACCTAACACAATATCTGAACATTAATTTCCAGCTAAATTGCCCGTTAGTCCGTATAATGGAAATGCTTATATTGCTCTGTGGGTAGTCAGTATAATGAACACCACATGGGTTGACAAAAGTACACTGCTAAAAAAAAAATAAGGGACCCCTTAAGTAACACAACAAAATATAATAAAGATCTGTAGCTTGGTGAAAGATGAGAGCCAGGCGCAGGATGTGGAGAACGGGTTGGTATTAGAGCAGCTGCACAAACTCTCACGCACAGTGATTACAGTGACAGAGGACATTCTTATACAATTAGAATCAACAAAACGAGACAGCGGGTCAAAGCCTGGAATGAAGGATCCGTCACAACAGTGTATACAGTACACGTAACAGGGAAAATAAAAGTGTGTGCAAGGACTAAGGGAGCAGAGGAAACAGATATAAACTGTGTGCACAATTATTAGGTGAGTATTCTGATCATATCATTATTTCGAATGAACATTTTCCAACTCTAAACCATATAAACGTGAACGCTGTTTGGATATAATCCTTTTCAAGTGATACATATTTGTGTAATGAGGGAGGGTGTGGTGAAAGTAAACAACGTGTGCACAATTATTAGGCAGCTTCATGACCTCCGGTAAAATGGGCCTAAAAGAGATTTAACTGACACTGACATGCCCAAAATTGTAATATGCCTTTCTGATGAAGGCAAAATTCTTGATATAGCTAAACTATTCATGCGTGGCCACAAGACAATCAAATGTTTTGTTGTGAATAGTCAACTGGGGCGCAAAAAATGCATGTAGAACAAAAGACGCAATTTAACTGCAAAAGACTTAAGAAGAATTAAACGTGAAGCTACCATGAACCCAATATCTTCTAGTGCCACTATATTCCTGAACTGCAACCTACCTGCAGTGTCCAGAAGTGTTAGGTGTCAAGTGCTCAGAGACATGGCCAAGGTCAAGAAGGCTGAAAGAAGACCACTGAAGACGATTCACAAATTGAAGTACATGGATTGGGCATAGAAATACCTTAAGACAGATTTTTGGACACTGCACCACTTTGAGTCAGGCACCAGCAAGGTAGAAGAGGGATACTGTAATGGGCTGCTATCATTAAAGATTAGGTAATTGGACCTTTTTGGGTTGAAGATGGACTGAAACTGAACTCCCAAACGTACTGCCAGTATCTGGAAGATAAATTCTTCAAGCAGTGGCACAGGAAGAAGTCCTCAGCATTCAAGAAGGTCATGATCTTCATGCAGGACAATACTCCATCACATGCATCCAAGTACTCCACTGCTTGGCTAGCCAGCAAGGGCAACAATGATGGCTGAATAATGACCTGGCCCCCCTCATCTCCTGATTTAAATTATATTGAAAGTTTAAGATCCCTTCTCAAACGTGAGATTTACAGTCAGGGAAGACAATACACCTCTTTGAACAGCATTTGGGAGTCTGTGTGTCACCGCTCCATCTCCCGAGACTCCCCCGGCCGGTGCGCCGGGGCTCCTGTGGTCGGCGTCACCGACATTCTAAATCCACTGCCCTTTTTGTATGTCGTTACCAGACGCACCGGTTCCTTATTTTGTCATTAGTATAGGGGTATATATGTCTGTTGGTTAGGTTGGGGTTTTGTGGGTTATTGTTCTTTTGTCAACATCCCGTTATTAGTGTTCCTGCTTCAGAAAAATTAAAGATACGCAAGCCATTCACCTGCGTCTGACTCTCGCCTCTCGCCTCGGACATGACAGAATTACCCACCAGCTTCGACGGAGTCAGCAGGTGTGCCCGATTTCACGGGAGTAGTAGCCAGAGTAAAAGAACATGGGGACATGTTAACAAGCCTTGCAACAGCGATGGATCAGGTCCTCCAAGTGGTGAGCCGCCTCGACAGGGCTCAGAATTACGAGAAAACCATCCCGAACACCACCGCAGCACCCTCGTCTCCACTCTTTGAGGGGCCTGGGGCTGTACGCCTCACCCTCCCGCAAGCCTACGATGGGACTGCGTCTCGTTGCCAGAGGTTTCTGCTACAGCTGAATCTCTATTCCACCATCACCGCTCCCACAGCAACAGAACGCGAGAGGGTGTCGGCACTGATTGCGTGTCTTACCGGCAAAGCCCTGGAATGGGCCAACTCCGTTTGGCACGCCAACAACCCTTCTATTTCTTGGTCCCACAGATCCATTAAGGGGTGGTCGCGTGAGTGTCTGGGAAGGTGTGTTTTGGTTTCGCCACCATGGTGGAAAGTCCAGACAGTGCCGAAACACACCTTCCCAGACACTCATGCGACCACCCCTCAATGGATCTGTGGGACCAAGGGTGTCTGGGAAAGTGTGTTTCGGTTTCGCTGAGTGCCACCACGGTGGAAAGTCCAGACAGTGCCTCCGACATTCCTATTCCCATTGAGTATTCGGATCTGTTGGGTGCCTTTTCCTAATCCAACACATCTAAATTACCACCCCATCGGCCATGGGATTGTGCCATTGACCTCCTACTGGGTTCCGTGCTGCCCAGGGGTCATGTGTATCCCCTGTCTCATGCGGAGACCGAGGCTATGGAAACATACGTTTTGGAGTCCCTTCGACAGGGGTACATACACCCCTCCATTTCACCTGCCGCCGCGAGTTTCTTCTTTGTGAAGAAGGACGGTGGTGTGCGCCCGTGCATAGATTACCGTGCCCTCAATAAAATCACTGTCCGTTACACTTAACCCCTCCCCCTCATTGCCACGGTGGTGGAATCGATGCATGGTGCACGCTTCTTCACAAAGTTAGATCTCAGGAGCGCCTATAACCTTGTGCGTATCCGAGAAGGCGATGAGCATAAGATAGCATTTAGCACAACAATGGGCCACTACGAGTACCTGGTCATGCCGTATTGTCTTATGAATGCTCTGTCGGTCTTTCAGGCTTTCATTAACGAGACCTTTAGGGACATGATTGGTCGCTGTGTTGTGGTGTACATCAATGACATCTTGGTGTACACAGCAACGCGTGATCAGCATGTCACTTGAACGGCTGTTGCAGCATGACTTATACGTCAAAGCTGAGAAGTGTCTTTTCTTTCAGCAATCCATTTCCTTTCTGGGATACCACATTTCTGCGTCTGGGGTGGAGATGGAGCGCATGCGTTATTGGCTGACCCCAACCACCGTAAAGTCAGTACAGCGCTTACTTGGTTTCGCCAATTTTTAACAGAGGTTCATTTGCGGTTTTGGCAAGGTCGCAGAACTGATCACCTCTCTCTTAAAGGGGGTTCCGTCCAGGCTTCGTTGGACACCTGAGGCAGACAGGGCGTTCACCTCACTGAAGGCTCTGTTTTCCTCCGTGCCTGTGCTGGCACATCCAGACACGTCATTGCCGTTCATGGTGGAAGTAGACGCATCTGAGAACGGGGTGGGGGCAGTTCTGTAGCAACGCTCTGGCACACTGGCTAAGCTCCGCCCTTCCGCTTTCTTCTCTAGAAAACCGACACCCGCCGAACGCAATTACGACATCGGTGATCGCGAGCTGTTGGACGTCGTCAAAGCCCTTATGGCATGGAGGCACTGGCTCAAGGGGGCTAAACACCCTTTTCTTGTTTGGACTGACCAGCGTAACCTGGAGTAAATCCAGGCAGCGAGGAGACTGAATCCTCGCCAGGTCCCTATTTTTTGCCATGTTCACCTTTACCCTTTCATACATTCCGGGCAGTCAGAACGTAAAAGCTGATACGTTGTCCCACCAGCACGATGGGGGGAAGAGGCCGGTGGAGGTTGGTCCCATACTACCAGATGCCTGCATCGTGGCGCCGATAGTGTGGGATCTCGACAGTGAGATCAGGCAGGCACCGCGTACAGACCCCGCCTGCGCGGTGTCCTGCCGGTCTCCAGTACATGCCTGTCTCTGTGCGGGACAGGCTACTGTGCTGGGCCTTTCCTCCCCCTCCTCCTGTCATCCCGGAGTCGGCCGCACTGTCCACTGTCTGAGGGGTAGGTACTGGTGGCGGACCTTGGCCAAGGACGTGAGGGTATACATTTCCTCCTGCTCGGTGGGGGCCCAGTGTAAAGCCTTCCTGCAGGGAAATTAATGCCTCGGCCTTGGTCGCACTTGTCCATTGATTTTTTGACTGATCTTCCTTCCACCAGGGGACATACTGTGATCTTGGTTGTTGTGGACCGGTTCTCGAAGGCGGGCCGCTTCCTACCTCTCCCCGGTTGTTTACCCATGTCTTCCGGCACTATGGCGTCCCGGAGGACATTATTTCGGACCGGGGCCCCCAGTTTACCTCCGACGTGTGAAAAGCCTTTATGGAGAGGCTGGGGGTCACGGTAAGTCTCATCTCCGGGTTCCACCCCGAAGCCAACGGGCAAGCGGAACGCATTAATCAGGAATTGGTCAGGGCGGAGTATGCCCAGAACTCGCTACGTCACTCCTCCACTAACCTCTCCCCCTTTCAGTGTGTGCTGTGGTTCCAGCCAGCCCTGGCACCGTGGCATCCGAGCCAGACCGAGGCCCCCGCGGTGGATCAGTGGTTCCGGGAAGCGGAGGAGACGTGGAATGCAGCCCATGTGCGCCTCCAGCGTGCTCGGCATCGCCACAAACACCAGGCTGACCGTCACCACGGGGCGACACCCGTATTCCACCCTGGTGATCGGGTCTAGCTCTCAACCCGGAACCTGCCCCTCCGCCTGCCCTGCCGGAAGCTGGGGCCGCGGTTTGTGGGGCCATACAAAGTCCTGAGAAGAGTCAATGAGGTGACGTACACTTTACAGTTACCATCCACCATGCGTATGCAGCAGTCTTTTCATGTGTCTCTCCTCAGGCCAGTGGTGGAAGGCCCTCTCCATGAGGCCGGGGTGCCGGGGCCCCCCCCCGCCGCCATTGGAGACTGACGAGGGACAGGTCTACGCAGTCCGCTCCATCCTCGATTCGCGGCGGTGGCGGGGTGGCCTCTGGTACCTCGTGGATTGGGTGGGGTACGGCCCTGAGGAGCAGTGCTGGGTGTCAGCTCGTGACGTCTTTGATCCTGCCCTTCTGCATGATTTCCACCAGCGCCATCCGGATTGCTGCATTTCTGGGGGGGGTTCTGTCACCACTCCATCTCCCGAGATTCCACCGGCCGGATGCGCCGGGGCTCCTGTGGTCGGCATCACCGACCTTCTAAATCCACTGCCCGTTTTGTTTGTCGTTACCAGACGCACCGGTTCCTTATTTTTCTTATTTTGTCATTAGTATAGGGGTATATATGTCTGTTGGTTAGGTTGGGGTTGTGTGGGTTATTGTTTTTTTGTGAACACCCCGTTATTTGTGTTCCTGCTTCAGAAAAATAAAAGATTAGCAAGCCATTCACCTGCGTCTGACTCTCACCTCGGACGTGACACTGTGGTTGCTGCTTCAGCGAAAGTTGATCGTGAACAGATCAAGAAATTGACGGACTCCATGGACAGACTCATGGCAGTTATAGAATTTTAATTAATTGTCATTTAGTGTTGCTTATTTGTTAAACTTTCTTAAAAAATGTTGAATAAACAAGTTGCTTGGGAGAAACATTTTTTTGTAATTAGGTTGCCTAATAATTGTGTACACCAATTGTTGCCTAATACACATATATTCCCCTGAGAAATATCAAAACGAACTTTTCCTTTGTTCAACATTTAAGTTTGAGGTTCAATTACATTTTGGATTGACAATTAAGCATTGTGATTTTTCAACAATAAAAAAAATCTTGAGGAATAAGATTTGCCAAATAATTGTGCACGCAGTGTACACTAGTAACGATGGAACATTAGGATCAAATGTGTATAGTTGGTCACAGGAAAGGCCATGTTGCAATCAAGACAAAAGTGTAGTGAGGTGCTGGGAGACTGGAATACAGGACCAGAGGAAAGCTAGTGACGTCGAATTCCGAAGCCACCCTGGACCATGAGTGGAGGTAGCAACAGAGGTAGACGTGACAAGATGAAAAACTTTACAGTACATTGTGCAATTAGTTGAAAACAAAATCTGATAAATCAACAACCGATTGGGGGCTGGATTCAAACTCAAAGTAAACAATTAAAATCACTGGCTGTTCCAACTTGTGTGAATTATATCACAGCAACTCATAATGTGACTCAGTAGTGTGGATGGCCCTCATGCGTCTGTATGCACTCTGTACAACATCTGGGTATGCTCCTGATGAGACAACACATGGTGTCCAGGGGGATCCCACCAGACCTGGATCAGGGCATCAGTGAGCTCTTCAACAGTCTCGGGCTCTACTTGGTGGCGTCGGATGCACCAATACATAACGTCTCTGGGGTTCTCAGTTGGATTCAGGTCTGGGGATCATGAGGGCCAGTCAATGTCTTTTTCATATGTGTTTCTGGCCACCACTGGCAAAACCATTCCCTTTATGGGGGTTGTCTTGCTGTAGCCACTCCAGTGTACCTGTTGTCACTTTCATTTGCACTTAAACAGGTGACATTGATTCGCAATCACTTATGCTTCCTAACTTGACAGACTGATATCCCTGAAATGTTATTGACTTGGTGTTATACTGTTATGATTGTGTTCCCTTAATTTATTTGAGCAGTTTACTAACAAAATGTACAATCATAATGGGCCTGATGTGCTATGAGGGAGAATAAATATACATTTGATCTTCCATACCACAACATGTTTTTTTCTCCTGTAAATTTGTCATGGATATTTGATCATCATCATTCATTGTTCATTAATGAATAATTGTAATTTCATTTTTTCTAGGTTATCCTGACAGAAAACTGACCCAGGAAAGTTGCAGTGGAATATGGGAAAGTGCAATTTGCCTAGGTGAACGGATCCAAAATGCATAGTTCTTTTAAGTAGCTATCATTCAAAAAAGGTTACATAACCCCTACCATGTCCATAAAGAGATAACATCCCACATCACAGACATAGGGCAACATCTGAACAAATAAAACCAATGTTGTGTGCAAAGGGCAGTAAGCAAATTGTTTCTCCCCTGTAGACATATGCCACCTTGTTGTCACTGTGTTTCAATTCCATTCTTGCTGTGCATATGAATGTCTCAACTCGTCAATAAGGGAACAGAAAAACACAAACAAAATCAATACATGGGGAGATGTCATTAAGTAAAGGTTGTGTTCTTGCGCGTGTATGTGCGTGTGTTTGTTTGTGTGTGTGTGTGCATTTTTTCCTCAAATCCCAGTTGGTGGATTCCTGGAATCAGGAGGGAATAAGCTAGATACCCAGAATTTTAAGTTGGGTGTCCTGGGGGTAGTCTTTATCTTTCTGTAGCAAAACTCGTCTACTGACACTGCATGCTAGATAGCTCAGGTTTATGGTGATTTTTGTAGCCTTCCTACAGCATCGCATATAGAAAATATCCTGGCTGGCAGTCTGCATGCTTTGGAAAATGGTTGAAAGCCATGCTGTGGGAAATACATAAGTACTGCATGCTGGTCATGTTCGCCTGTACCGCCCACATTTCTTCCACCAAAAATATCAAACTATTTGTGTTTTAAAGATGTTCTAGAGTGTGTGTCATTTGGCTAGAGGATAAAAAGGGTTAAAAGTTTTAGGTCACTGCCCCACACCAATTTCGGTCCGGTATGGATCATGTTCTCAGAAAGCGTACTTAAAAACCAAACTGCTGGCTACATAGTCAAATGAAAAGATGAGCAGGACTTTGTTCAGTTATGCAACAAAAATGTAAGTAGACAGCAAATATGGGAGAATTCTTTTTAGCAAAACAGGACCGCTCGCATACTCTGCATAGCTGGGACTGAATTGAATTCTTCCTCTTTGTTCTTGATTTCTTTTATGTGCCCTATCCCCCTTTACAAATCACATTTATGACCACATTATACATAGTATCATGTGTATTTGGAAAGAAATACAAAGTCTTTCCTGTTAAAGCATCATTTTATGGAATCAATTCAGTCGCTGCTAGCCACAAAAGGGACAAATTATTTCAGGTCCTATATCACTAGATCATGGGATTGAACGATTCTGCAGGCTCCTAGTATTACATTACTGGTTGCAGAATTACTGCAAATGTGTCGGGGTAGCTGGAAGCAAAATTCCTTTTTTAAGGCAGAAGGTATCCACCCAAATCATCTGTGTGCCTGTTTTGAATTCAACACCACAAGGCAGACTTAAGGAAGTGACTGGCCAAGCCAATCTCAGCTAAGTGACCAATTACTTTGATTTGCAGTCCCATTGGTCTACCTTTGCCTTTGATGAGGAGAGGGACTATGTTACCTTATTTTGTACAACTCCATTGCCAAAATGTTGGGATGCAGTGTAAAATGGAAATAAAAACAATGCAGTGATTTGCAAATCATTTAAACCCTATATTCAAAAGAATATAGCACAAAAACAAGACATTAAATGTTGAAATTGAGACATTCAACTGGTTCCTGAAATATGTATGCCAACTTTTGATGCCAGCAACATGTTTCAAAAAAGTTAGGCCAGAGGCAACCAAAGACTGGAAAAGTTTTATAATTCTGAATAACAGAACCGTTAGGAATATCACACAACTGATTATATCACTTCACAACAGGTCAGCAACATGATTGGGTTTTAAACGATCATTCCAGAGAGGATGGGTCTGTGAGAAGTGAGGATGGGGAGGAGTTTGCCACTCTGAAAGACTGAGTAGGCTGCAACAATTATAGAATAACGTTTCTCAAAAGAATTTGAGAGTTTCGGGATATCATCACCCACGGTAAATAATATCATTAAAAGATTCAGAGAATCCGGAAAAATCTCCGTACCCAAGTGACAAGGCCGGAAACCAATACTGAGTGGCTGTGATCTTCAAGCCTTCAGGCAGCACTGCGTTAAAAATGCCTCTGTAATGACAGGGACTTACAATGGGGTCCATAAAGTGCTGAAGGAGGAGCATGGACTCAAAGATCTGGTTCTTATTCGCTGCATCTGCCACTGTCTGCAGATTGCTGTAAGTCATGCTTCCAATGACACCATCCCTTGTAGTGTGAAGTACTTGGTAACAGGTTTTCAGTGTCTCCAAAGCACAGGGAAGCCTACAAGCCCATATATGAGACCATCACCTGTGGGTTGAGAACTTTTCAGATTAAAGAGGTGTGTGCCACATGTTTACTCTCTATTGAAGCCGCAGTTTCACACATTTTGGACTAGTGGGAGGCGCTTAGGCTGCATTTCAGTGACCAAGTCCAGTGAACACTGCTGATGTTTTTTTCAACTCCATGTACAGTGATCCTCAAAACAAAGTCAGCTGGGTGAGGTACAGTTGGTCATAAATGCATTAGAGGGAGAGCAGGTAAATCCTCTTAAGCTACTTGATTGCTTGGTTAGCCTGATCAAGTCTGTCAGAAGCAGGGTGCTGAATCCACTGGCAAATGTTGATGTACTCAAAGGGCCAATTGATGGATACATCAGTCCCAAACCGTACCTTGGTTATCTTTTTGAGTCAATGGTAGCTGAGCGCCTCCTTGTGCCTGAGGACGAAAGTCCGAAAGTGCTGAGTAGCCTTCACAACCTCCCTCAATAATGAGTTGAGGGTGAGACTGCCGGGCAACATCAAAGTATTGTAGTACATGTCATTTTCAATGCTGAGGAAACGCTAAAGCACAATAAGAGGCCTGAATAATTATAAAAAAAGTGCCAAGCTCCTTGGCTACTCCCCCGCAGAGAAAGACAAGATTGTCCAGCAATGGCGTACCATCCATCTTAGTAAATCAAGTGAGACAAAAGACACAGGGCTTCTGGAGTGAGATTTGGAAGTTCAGGGATGCAGATGATATCAACCCGTTCCATGAACTGGCCATGGCTGCTGTGGCTGTTTTGTCCTTACCACACACGAATGCTGAAGTCAAGAGAGGATTCAGCCACATGAGTGTGGTAAAAAGCAAACATAGAAATCGAGGGTCCTTGTGGACCCTTAACTTCATCCTGTACATTAGATATGGACAGAAGCTGTCTGGTGAGGCTTGCTATGATCACCAGCTGCCTGAAAATGTTTTGCAGCTATTTGGCACATCTGCTGCTTACTCATTTAAATCAGATCCCTCAGATGCTGAACCTGCCATAGAGAGCCTTGGCCAAAATGACAATGACCCATTCTTTCTGTGATCCAGCACAGCATGTGTGTGTGGAGGGGTGTCTGGAAAGAATGATGAACCTGAATTAGGGCCAGGCTAGCTACCATCATTTTCTCACATTGCCATTGACAGTTTTTTTCTGTTGTCTCTGTTTGGTCCTATTAGATTGTACACAAAAAATAAAAAGTAAATGTTATGTTTAAATATGTTCATGTTTTACTGTGACTTGTTGTAGGCTCCTAAGTGGACCATAAGGTTAAAAACCAAACCAAACGTAAGAAAATTTTACTAAAACACAATAATAAAAAAATATATTGTAACTCAGTAACTCTGCCAGAGGGTCTCTTTTGGGTCACTTCTGCAGGTCCCAAGCCCGGATAAAGGAAGAGGTTTGGAATTGCGAAAATACATTTAGAAAATTAACTAAAAATGTTCATTTGTAGTTCTTAACATATTTAGCATATTTTTACTAACTTTTTTCTCTCCCACAACCTTATTCCTCTCTCCTAGAGCATCCATCCCAATCCATGCATATGGACAATTATGCAAATTAGGTAATATAGCGACTTCTAGTGACTTTTAGGACAGCCAATAGCTACTTTCCTTACTGAGGCGTTGGCAACACTGCTGATATTGTCACGACAGCAGGTAAGGATCCAATTGCGGACTGGGGAGGAGTGTGAGTGAGACTGGACAGTCGGGGACGGGCAGCGAGGCGTCTCACGAATCGGTGGCGAAAGAACAGACGAGCAGCAGGCAGAGTAGTCGGGGACGGGCATGTGGTCGATGAACGAGCGGGCGGAAACAGTACAATCAGGGAGCTGGCAGAAAAGTCGAGGACAGGCGAGGGATCGTAATTCCGGCGGAGAACAGACGTACAGGCAGGGTTAAGGCAGAATAGTCGGGGACGGGCGATCGGTCGGTACACGGGAAAGCAGGACGAGAGTTTGTTGCGTGCAAGATGTGGCATGCATACATAAATCATTAATCCGTCAGGGAAGTGGCAGTGTTGCATATATACGGTAGGTGATGAGGAGAGTAGGAACAGGTGTGTGAGTGGTGATTGGGAACAGGTGTGGGAGCAGGTGCGCGTCTGCAGGTCAGGAACGCGAGCGCCCGCCGAGGCGTGACAGATATGCTAGATCCAGGTTTATTGGTTAGTGTTGCTCTTGACCTCGGGCGCATTAATGCATATATTTAATCGATAACAGTTAGAGTACATGAACTACCATAACAAATACAATAGTTAACATGAACGGATGATGAACACAGACTTAAACAAATGGTTTATAATGATTACCCTTGCTTTATTGATGACCTATAAATGCATTATGTTTTATATATTTTTGTTTGAAATGTTTTTTGTATATTGTTTTATCATAATAATATATATATATATATATATATATATATATATATATATATATATATATATATATATATCTGCCATTACCGACCATTCTACTCGCAAATGTTCAATCGCTGGACAATAAAAGGAAAGAACAACACACATGGATTAACTTTCAACAGGATATTGCAAACTGCTGTGTGCTAGCATTTGTGGAATCATTGCAGATCCTCCGGTGCCAGACTTGTGCGTCACTCCTGCTGGCTTTTCTGTCCACCGACAGGACAGAACATTGGAGTCAGGTAAATGGAAGGGCGTAGGGGTCTGCATTATGGTTTGCTCTCGCTGGGGAATGGATGCATGACGCTGCACGCATGACGCAGCAAATTCGTGGATTACACTACCATCCTGGGTCTCATATCCAGAGACCACTTACAAAGAGGAGGTAAGGAACCTGGCTACATAGTGCCAGGACATTAACCTCTCTCTCAACGTATGCAAGGCTACAGAGGATTGTGAACTTCAGAAAGCGGCAGATACACATGCCCTTATACACATCGATGGAGAGTCTCCTAATTCAAGTTTCTCTGTGTGTTCATCAAGGATGACCTCACCTGGTCCAGACAAGCGAACTCGGCATTGAAACTTGCCCAGAAACTACTAGGAGGAGAAATTTGGCGTGTCGGCCAAAAACTCTCACCAACTTCTACAGGTGCACCATTGAAACATCCTCTCAGGCTGCATTACTGCCTGGTACGGCAGCTGCTCCGCTGCAGACTGCAAGTCCCTCCAGAGGGTGGTAAAGTCTGCAGAGCGCATCATCGATTGCCGTCTCCCCTCCGTGCAAGGCATCTACCATACACAATGCCTGAGGAAAGCAGGGAACATTATCAAAGTTCATAGCCACCCAGGTTATGGTCTGTTCACATGGCTGCCGTCTGGTAGACACTACCGGAGCATTGGAGCACGCACTTCCAGACTTAAATTATAATTTTTTCCCTCAGGCCATAAAGCTACTCAATCTGTAATACTGTTCCATGATCATAATGATAACACACAAACATTCCAGATGCTCTGATGCCCTTTCAGGTACTTTAATGGACATTAGATTATTAAAAATCAATGCAAGTTCACATTTTATTTTTCAATGTATATTGCTCTCCATTTATACAATATTCAATACTACTACCAATATTGCTGCTTATCTACAGGACTCTTTTTAATCTGCGGCTATGTAAAGTGTTATCCTCTTGATATATTTAAAGGTGTGTGTACATTTTCTTCTTCCAAATACTCATTACGTAGTTGTATTGTGCTATGCCACCATTCATAAGCTTATTGCACTCATATGTATCTAATATTTCAATAACTCTATCACTTGCTGCTAGGTCACACTGTTATGTACTGTATATTACTGCCATATTTGCCATATCTAAATGTTCAATGATACTACCCAGATTCCTGCTCTATCAAAATACAGTACTCTTTTGTAAATTGCTGTTAGTGTACAGTGTTATGTATTTTTTTGCTTTATTTTATTATTATTTTCTGTGTATATATATTTTTCCTTATATAATCTTCTTAACTCTCACTACGTAGTTTGTCAGGTGCCATGTCATGAGAATTTCATTTTACAGGATGATGCTGTGTTGTGCGATGCATTTGACAAATAAACCATGAAACTTGAAACTGAAAACTCCTGTCATTTATTCATGCTGACACAGGACATAAACTCATATTTTAGTTTTTTTCTCAATATCAGCAAAACGAAGGAGATGATTATTAACCACAGGAAGCAGCAGAGGGGAGACCACACCCCCATACACATCAATGGGTCTGCAGTTGAGAGGGATCACAACATCAGGTTCCTTGGTGTCAACATCAGCAATGACTTGACCTGGTCTCATCACCCTAACGTCTTGGTGAATGAGGCCAGGAAACGGCTCTTCTTCCTACGCCGATTAAGGAGATTTAGCATGGATTCCAGGATACTCACCAACTTCTACAGATGCACTATCGATAGTATCCTGACCAGCTGTGTCACCGCCTGGTATGGCGACTGCACCGCCCTCGACCATAAAGCACTTTGGAGGTTAATTAAAACAGCAGAGTGCATCACATGGTCTGACCTGCCATCCCCACAGGAGGTGTAGGAGGCAGAGCAAACTGATCATTACCAATCCCAGCCACCCATGCCATGGACTGTTTACCAAGCTGCCGTCAGGCAGAAGGTACAGGAGTATTCAGTCCAAAACTAACAGGCTACGGGACAGATTCTTTCTTAAGGCTGTAAGGATGCTCAACTCGGGAACCACTCTTTCCTACCATTCAGAGTCCCAGTCATGCCTGTCCCTTTATAGCATGCACATGTGTCACTTATATCATCCACATCTGTCACTTTTACATTGCACTATGGATGTATGGTCATATAGTTATTTTTTATTGAAGCATGTTTTTGTATAGTGTTATTACTGATTGATTGTGATATCTTATTTTTTTTAAATCATAATTATTGTTACTTCTCAACTTTTAACTGCACTGTCGGGAGTAGGAAAACCAAGCATTTCATTGCCATAACTTGTTTTTGCAAATGACAAATTAACCTTTGAACTTTTGAACATGCTACATTGCACTTTAAATTTAAATGTCAAACTGCTATTTGTACATGCATCTGCCTTCATTGCACATGTATACATCCCACTTATTACATTAATTGTTTATAATTGTTTCACTTGTAAATTTTTTGTTCTCTTCTATTTGCACTTCTGGATAGATTCGATTTTATTGTCATTGAACAAATACTGTACAATGAAATGCAGTTAGCATCTAACCAGAAGTGCAAATAGAAGACGGCATTTAATGTTAATGTTTAATCATAAACCGTGCGAAAATTAATATATATATATATGTGTATGTGTATGTATATGTTCTAACAGTTAATGTGTTATCTGAGGTCATTCCTAACAGCTATTTACAATGGATAAGAGACAGAGATTTATAGATGCCAAAATGGTATTTGAGTTACTAATGGAAATGAGTGATGGCGAGTCTGATGGTGGAAACATATCAGAACTGAGTGATGTGTACTGTGATGGCTCTTCATGTGACAGTTTATCTGACAATGATCAACCACCTCAGAAACAAGTGAGACGGGCCAACCATCCACTTCAAGACAGGTCAAAGATAACACTCTTAGAAGGTAACGATGAATAAGCTGTCATGGCAATTCTATGTATATATAGCTTGGCTTACATAGTGTGACAATAAGCATTTTGGTCTAAAGTAATTCTCTATGCTAAGCTGCGTTTAGCAGTTATGCTGTACACAACTGGAATAAACTACCAGAGGATCTTAGACATTCACCAAATGTGTCAATTTTTAAATCCAGGCTAAAAACACTTCTCTTTTCACGTGCCTATGACTGAGCTCTGAAACTTAACCCCACTGTGAGCCTGTTTTTATAACAGCTCTATTTAGTGGTATAGTTATTCTAGCTTCCTCTGTTTTATATTCTATTTCTATTTTATTATTCCGTGTTATAGTTTTTCTAGCTTCCTATGTTTTATATTTTCTATGTTTTATTATTGTGCTGTATTTGATATCGCTCTTCTTAATTTATTGTGTTATTAAATGTATAGCCTACTATATTTTACCCATTGTAATGCAAGTTCTTGTGCTATCAGAGGAATAACCTCTGTTTTTGATTCTGTTGCATTGTTTCTATTTTCACTGTAAAGCACATTGATTTGTGCTATATAAATAAACTTGCTTGCTATTATTATTCCTTAGCGTGTGCTGCAAAGCTATCATTAGGCCTACCAGAGATTGGGAAAGATGGTACAGCCTGGACTACCATCTAGTCTGGCGGAAGAACAGGGCGACATCAAGTCCAAAATATTATCACAGAGTCAGCTGGTTCCATACCACACATAAGGCGTAACATATGCGACAAACAGTCAGCATTTGTATGTCTGTGTGATGGAGTGATGTTGCAGCACATCCGAGAATGAACAGTGGCTGAAGCGTGTAGAGCGAGTGAAGAGAGAGATACCTGGGATGTTTCACTTGCCCGAGTTCAAGGCCTTTCTTGCGCTTCTTTAGGTCAGGGGTGCGTTCTGCAGGAAATACATTGAGATGGAAAGTTTTGGGTCTGAGCAATGGGGCAACAAATTTTCATCTCAACGTTGTTGAGGGAATCGATTTCAAGAGATTTTGCGTTTCTTGCGTTTTGATAGGAAGGAGACCCGGCAACGCTGGCTGCTTACTGAAAAGTTTGCGCTCATGACTGAAGTGTGGGAGAGATTCATACAGGACTGAATCACTTGCTACAAACCAGGGCCAGACATTACCGTGGACGAACAGCTGTTCCTGACCAAAACAAGGCGCTGGTTCACGCAGTATATGTCTAACAAGACGGATACATTTGGCATCAAGTTTGGGCTGGCAGCAGATGTTGACAGCAAGTACCTTTAGAATGGCACCCCATACCTCCGCAAGGATGAAAGCAGACCACCCCCGCAAACCCTTGGAGAGAATGTGGTGCTGAAGTTGGTGGAGCCCTTTGTTGGTAAGGGGAGAAATATCACCACAGACAATTTCTTCACCTCCCTCTCACTCGCTGACAAGCTTCTGTCGAAAAACAACAGCCTGATAGGCACAATCAAGCGGAAGAAGCGGGGGCTACCACCCTCTGTGCAAGGAAGAGCGGAGTTGTTCAGTACTATAGTGCTGAAACACAACTGTGTACCAATGCAAGCCCACAAAAAATGTGCATACATAATATCAAAACACCAGTCAGTTTAGGAAAACAATAGATTTTTAGGAATGAAGCTAGATTCCCATCAAGTGTCCTGTGGTTCTCTTCTTAAGTCTTCTGTGTCTTGCATCAGTGATGCAAAGTTCTTTACTTAGTAGATTGACACCTACAGTGATCCCCACTGGGGTAAGGACCATGTGACCTTTCCGGTTATCAGATCCATTTGTAAAGCACACGGAAGTCTTCCCTCTCCTTCTCTCAACAACACTGTCCGTAGCATCTGTAATCTGAGTGTGGATCCAGCCGGTTTCTCTCTGTCTTTGTTGGGTTGTTTGTTGTTGCGGTTTGCTCTTTGTCTGTTCCATGTTTGCTCTTCGCCTGTTCGCCTAGTTTTTGTTAGTTCTGTTGTTAGTAGTGCATGGCACACTGTTTTGTTTTTGGAAATTAAAGTATTTTGCTGCACCTCTGCATTTGCCTCCATCTCCCTCCTTGGATTCCTTGGACTCCCTGCACACAATCCGTGACACCTCATGGGACACAGCATGTCTCCTTAACGTTAAAGGTTATCACCATGTGGATTCTTCATTCTACCTCTTATACAATATAACTTATATATTTTTTTATTTATCACTAGGGTTAGATGTACCCACGTGTGCTAGAGAACAGCTCAGCATGCAACATTTGGTTACCATGCGGTGGGCCTGTTAAAGCCTATCCACATTGTAGTGAGACCCTCCTTGAGGCCTTACGGTTTTAAATATTATCATCGCAATAATTACATGTGATTCAAAATTGCATAGTGAACATGACAAAGCACAACAAAACAGGCCATTCCTTGAATACCTATTAAAACATGCTCAAGCATGACAGAACAAAAACAGGCCCATTAGCTCTAAAATCTATTTTCAAAACAACCTCTTTGCCATTGCAAAATGAGCCCCTTAGCTCTACAGTAACTTCAGTAAAATCAGTAAAATGTACCCGTCCGGGTCACGGCACCATGTTATCTTTTTTCCACTTTTGATCATGAACAGAGTCTTTAAGCAAACAAGTCAGGGGAGAGCCTTTATTCGGCATGAGTCCAAAATGTTAACCTTCCATGGTTCTTTCCCTGTACAATTATAACGTTAACATCGTTTTTTATGCCAGGATACATAGTAGGCATCAGTGGTCATAGCCAACCATTACACATACTATTATAAGAAATGTGTATCCTAGAAAATACCCTTGTATGGTATCTTTCAAGCTATGACCCAAGGGTCTATTCAGGGAGTCCTATGGCAGTCACACAGTTCCTATCTGGTGGTATGGACAGGGTGTTTAGGACCCATCAGTAATGGGGCATTTACATTTCCTACCTAGTGTCCTTCATACAGAGATAGTTAGTACTCTCATACAATGTGTCAAGCTTTAATTCAATTACTTTTCATGCCCAAAAGGGTTTGACTTTTTTAAAGTCCAAATTTATAATCCATTACATATCAGTAGCCTTAATAATGGAGCCTCACATTTCCTACCTAGTGTCCTCTGTACTGAGATAGCTAGTACTCTCATACATTGTGTCCGATTGTGTTTATCAAGCAACAGTGCTTTAGGCCTGTGTACGGCTATTAACGCGGGTATCCTTTGATCGTCACAAACTGGTTGATAATGTATTTTACATTGTACATTATCTAAATGAGTAAGACATTTAAAGTTAATTCTAATGGATTAATTTAGAATAGTTGAAGTATTGTGTAATTTTGTACATTTTGTACATTTGTAGGGCCTAATAACTTATTTGGAAATACTATGGCCTGTATTCTTAGAAATAATCGTTATCCGTATTATTTTTTAGTTGTTTTTCTCGTATAATAAGACCTTCAATATCAAATTCAATCAATCAATCAAATGTATTTTAGAAAGCCCTTTTTACATCAGCAGTAAAAAAAGACAGATTCTCATCAAACCAAACCCCAAGGGTATTCGTAAGAAGCAAATTGTTCTATAAAAGAGCCATTTAAAGTAGTACATTTTGTAAAAGCAACAAAGTGCTTTTTCAAAACAACAGTAGTGTTGAACTTCAGTGGCTAGGAAAAACTCCCTAAGAAAGCGAAATTTTAGGAAGAAACCTAGAGAGGAACCAGGCTCCAAGGGGTGACCAGTCCTCTTCTGGCTGTGCCAGGTGAACATTTTAAGAGTCCAAATTATAATAGTTAACTAATGCATGTGGGCTGAGCCCAGAGTCTATTTAAACTTTCCAGATCGCATGATCAGATGGACAAGGACAGGGACAGACAGGGGGGTCAGCAGTGGCATCTGAAATCGTCAGGTATTGTCTTGATCTGCAACACAACCAGGAGGACTTTGGACAGGGACTGCAACGTGTCAAGCCTGGTACTCTGAAGGTGTGGGTCAAGACTTCATGTCCTAATTTTTTGAGGTACTGATTTTGGGGTTTTCATTAATTGTCAGTTATAATCATCAAAATTAAAAGGAATGAACACTTGAAATAAATCAGTCTGTGTGGAATGACTGTATACATTATACAACTATCACTTGGTGAATGGAATTACTGAAATAATTATGTGACCAGCATCTGTATATAGTGAGGGAGAAAATTATTTGATCTCCTGCAGATTTTTACGTTTGCCCACTGACAAAGAAATAATCAGTTTATAATTTTAATGGTAGTTTATTTGAACAGTGAGAGACAGAATAACAAAAAAATACAGAAAAACGCATGTTCCAAATGCTATAAATTGATTTGCATCACACACTTAATGAGGAAATGCACCCCTCTGCAAAACATGGCTTAGTACTTGGTGGCAAAACCCTTGTTGTCAATTACAGAGTTCAGACTTTTCTTGCAGTTGGCCACCAGGTTTGTACACATCTCAGGAGGGATTTTGTCCCACTTCTCTTTCTAATTCTTCTCCAAGTCATTAAGGTTTCAAGGCTGACATTTGGCAACTTAATCCTTCAGCTCCCTCCACCGATTTTCCATGCGATTTTCCACCGATTTTCCATGGAGACTGGCTAGGTACTCCAGGACCTAAATGTGCTTCTTCTTGAGCCACTCATTTGTTGCCTTGGCTGTGTGTTTTGGGTCATTGTCATGTTGGAAAACCCCTCCACGACCCATTTTCAATGCCCTGGCTGATGGAAGGAGATTCTCACCCAAGATTTGACAGTACATGGCCCGGTCCATCGTCCCTTTGATGTAGTGAATTTGGGCGGTCCCCTTAGCGGAAAATCCCCCCAAAGCATAATGTTTCCACCTGCATGTTTGGCGGTGGGGATGGTGATCTTCGGGTCACAGGCAGCAATCCTCCAACTCAACACGGCGAGTTGAGTTGATGCTCGATTTTGTTCTCATCTGACCTCAACACTTTCACCAAGTACTCCTCTGATTCAATCAGATGTTCATTGGCAAATTTCAGATGGGCCTGTAAATGTTCTTTCTTTAGCAGGGGGAACCATTGACAGTTCTTTTGTGTTTCTTCCATGTGCAAATAATCTTACCAACTGTTGTCATTTCACCAAGCTGCTTGGTGATGGTCTTGTAGCCCATTCCAGTCCATTGTGTAGGTCTACAATCTTGTCCCTGACATCCTTGGACAGCTCTTTGGTCTTGCCCATGGTGGAGAGTTTGGAATCTGATTGATTGATTGCTTCTGTGGACAGGTGTCTCTTATACAGGTTACAAGCTGAGATTGGGAGCGCTGCCTTTAAGAGTGTGCTCCTTATCTCAGCTCGTTACCTGTACAAAAGACACCTGGGAGACATAAATCTTTATGATTGAGAGGGCATCTAATACTTATTTCACTCAATAAAATGATGGATTCGCTGGATTTATTTGTTGTTATTCTGTCTCTCACTGTTCAAATAAACCTACCATTAAAATTATACACTGATCATTTCTTTGTCAGTGGGCAAACGTACAAAATCAGCAAGGGATCAAATACATTGTTCACTCACTGATGGTTGGTACAAAAAGGAAATAAAATAAGTACATGCTATTTTCACAGAAGTCACAGAACCTAGTTTTGACCCCAAATGTACTACTTTAAATGGCTCTTTTATAGAACAATTTGCTTCTTACAAATACCCTTGGGGTTTGGTTTGATGAGAATCAGTCTTTTTTAACATATGCAAGTAACTTGGTTAAAAAGATAAAGAAAATAAATGTTTTCAAATATAAGAATAAATCATGTCTGTCACATTAGCACAGGAATGATATTGTGCTAGCAACTAATACATTACTACTTGATTATTGTGAAATATAGGCACGCCTCAGCTCACATGCTAAGAACTCTGGATGTAGTCATTCATTCAGCCTTGCATTTTATCACCAGTGCAAAATGTCTCACTCATCACAGTCTGTTATATGCTCCAGTTGGCTGGGAGTCACTGACATCTAGAAAGGCCAGACATTGCTAGAGATTTTTGTATAAGGCAGTAATGCAAAACTGTCTCTAACCGAATTTTTTTTGGTGAAAAACAGCAATTACATAACATGCTCTCAAGGCTGTATAGTGTTTGGAGATACACCCGGCCTATTCATAAGTGAGTAAAACTGCTTTTTAATATTTTGACCCACACTCTCTCTAAGTGAGTGTTTAAGTGCCTATAAGACATCTTACATTTCTTACAAATTCTAATTCTATTGTCAATTTTGATTGTGTTTCTTAATGTGTGTTCAATTTCCTTTTTGTACATGTTTATTTGTTGTAGTACACCTGTAAAAGAGACCTTGGTCTCAGTTGATTTCTCTGTAATAATAAAGTTAAATAAATCCTGTTCTTGATAGTAAGGAACCAATCCTTCACCCCTTCCAACCTAGATAAAGCTATGATTGATGGCAAAAGGTGGGAATTCTTACAATAGAGGATCTATGCTTAAAAGGGGCCTTTGCCTCTATTGATCAACTGAGAGAAAAATATGACCTTACTAGAAAGAGATTCTTCTGATATCTACAGATAAGGGACTATGGAAGAAAACATCTCACTACATATGATAATGCTAGGCCTACTATATTTGATGGTCACATTCAAATGTGCTTAACCTCAGATTAGCTTGTGTTGCGTATTGTATTACGTACTGTATGGCTGACAAATCTCCGAAAAGCATGCTTGTTCATCTAGGGAGCAGACATGTCTTGTGATGATTCTGTGTGATCAGACAGCTAAAACATAAAGGGCAAGAAGCTGCCAGGGTGGTCAATCGTAGGTGGCTTGCTTCAGCTCTATGTAACTGTTTTTTTTGCCAGAAGCAGGGCTTTTTCTCATAGAGCTCCACTACTGTAGGAATATATCTGCCATTCAAGGTTAGAAAGGCAGACTCAGGGAAAACTTTCAAGTGTCTACTAAAGACACATCTCTTCAGCATGGTCTATGATTAAGTACAGTCTGGCCAAGGGGTGTGAAGGTGACCGGAAAGACTTGATAATGTCCACCCTTGCTGTCTGTCCAGGTGGGCTCTCATTGCCAATGGGATTCCCTCCCTCATATGCCATTTGGGGGTGGGGTCACTAGCTTGTTGTTGTTTGTGTTGCACCTATCGTGCAACTTGGGTTGAACTCTGCTAGCAATACTTGGCCCTCATTTCAGGGTGGTTGTGGTTGGGGGGTTGGCTAATGCTTGGCAATGTGGGTGGATTGACTTCCTGCCTGTTGTGTCACTTGACCCTTCTTTCTCAGCCCCAAGGTTTTACACTGCTATATTATTATATATTATTTCCCTGTCTCTTGCCCTGTTGAAACATAGGAGGACATGAAGTCTTGGTCCACAACTCCGGAGTACCATGCTTGAAAGTCTTGTTGCTATCCATGTCCAAAGTCCTCCTGGTTGTGTTGCAGATCAAGATGATACCTTCCCGACCTTGGCCATCTGGTCATGCTTCCGACCTGGACTAGGTTTAATAGACTCTGGTCACCCCTCTGAGTCTGGTCCTTCTCTAGGTTTCTTCCTAAATTTCAGCCTCCTTAGGGAGTTTAACCTCTTGTTTTGAATTATTTTGACTCATGTCACATCAATGTTATTTCTGAAAAAATGTGTATGTTAACTAAACAATAACTGTATTAATGTACTGAAGAGGCCATTTTGCAAATGTCTTTTTGTTTTCAATACACATTTTTAGACAAAAGTAACTTGTCAACAATCTAAGCCAGCCCCAAATATTCTTCCCATTTTCTTTTCACTTTTACACATTGTCCTGATGTTTCTTACCCTACCTGTATTTTTCCTTAAGTTCTTTTCAAGACCTCTATTCATATCTGTTCCAACTTCTGGGTATTAAACCCCATTTCCAATAATTTTATTGTCAAAAACCAAGATCAATCGAATTCTTCATAGAACACATCTTTGTGTCAACATAACATTTACAGTAAACAGCATCTGCAGTAAGAATATTCAATGCGGCAAAAACACCATCAATTCAGATTATTTAGTCATGTAAAAGTCAAACTGAAAATTTATTTAATAGTCCTGAAGGGTGAGACTGCATATACTTACAAAGATTCTTGTAAAAAGGTACTTTCCCTTATTATCTGCTTACAAAAATGACTCCTCATGGTTGGGTTCTTACAGTAAGGACACATAGTCCACTCAACTCTACTCTAAGATTGATGATCAACCACTGCCAAGAACGAGCTGCTCCAGAAAAATAACATGTCAATTTGAAGACACTGTTCTGAAATAGCCCAAACGGTGTCAAGTGTGGATTTTTCAAGACACATTTGCACTGGCGGGTAACTCCAAATATGAATATCGTTGGTGTTAGAAATCAGCCATGTCGTATAGTGGTAGTAATAATAACTCGCGTACTCGGTTGTCAAGGGAGAGAGTATTCAATGTTTATTGCAGCATATTGATAGTCTATTAGCACATGATGTTACAGGCTCAAACTCTCCCCTACTCTCTTTGTCTCTCTCTACTCTCTCAACTGTAATGTGGGGTACAAGCTGTTAAATACCTTGAGCGGTGTGTTTACCTAGCAAAGCCAAGACATTCACCCCCACACCAAATGGTCAATGTAAACATTCCTGTGGTTACCAGAGCGTAACCAACAGGAAGAATCTTAACTTTCTGTTATTCTCAATATCTAGGCACATTCACTTCTAATGAACCACACATTCATATTGTAGTTGTTAATGCTCAGATCCTACATTGGCCTGCTATCTCACAACCGATCTGTAACCAAAGTCAAACATTTCACAAATATGTCATAGAAATTAGCCCCCCCCCCCCCCACACACACACACACACACACACACACACACACACACACACACACACACACACACACACACACACCCCCACACACAATTCACACACCCCAATCCGCCTATAACGGCGAAACCGTCGTGTGCTAG
>JACXGJ010003685.1:0-24610 GCA_016801105.1 Esox niger
TTAAATACCGTGAGGGGTGTGTTTACCTAACAAAGCCAAGACCCTAACCCCCACACCAAATGGTCTATGCATACATTCCTGTTGTTACCAGAGCCCAACAGGCCGAATCTTAACTGTCTGTTATTCTCAACATCTAGGCACAATCACTTCTAATGAACCATACATTCATATTGTAGTTGTTAATGCTCAGATCCTACACCCATGAAATGTAAAGCTCTGTATTGTAGGGGTTAACGACACAGCTTTCCACGTGGGTGGCCCGGGTTCGAATCTTGAGAGGGCAACACTTTCTATGGCGGGCTGGATCTGCCCGGGGCTTGCCCGGGCAGATTCATACTGGATGTGTATGGTATAATGATAGTACAGTTCCCTGGTTTCTGTGCATATTTGCAAATTTTGACAGTCAGTAAAGCCAGTAAATATCAGGGCCATAGTATGCACATGTAGAGTCAATGTAGTAAAGTATTGCTAGGAAGTAATGTTCAGCGGGGTGCCCATGTGTAAATGCCATTGAGACTACAAGATGTGCACCAAAACACATTATTGGCACAGACGCTGGTAACATACCTATATACGTGAATCAGAACACATACAGTAGGCTTTAAGGCACCACCCTCTTTCAAAATGTTTTTGTTGTCTTACAGCCTGAATTGGAAACTTGCCTTTACCAGTTTTATCAACACATAGTAATCCACAATAGTCAAGTTTTTTTTTTTTTATAAAACAGTAAAATACCCTATTTGACTAAGTGCATATTTATTGGAAAAATTTATTGCTGGAATTACAGACATGAGTCTCTTTAAGTATGCTCTACCTAATTTTGCACACCGAAACCACAATAAATTTGCAGATTCTATCTTTTCAAGCTCAGTCCAATTATACATTGAACACTGAAAGGGGGTGGCGACTTTCTATACCCACTGTAATTGGCAGTCTATACTTCGAGTTAAAGTTGCACATTCATATTAAGTGGGTGTTGACATATATTACATATGCTAAATGTTTATTGCGTCAGCGATAAAGTGTGTGTGTTGATATGTCTTTGCATCAGTGTTTAAGTATATGTGTATTGATGTCTCTATTACATTATTCTTTGTTGATGTTTCTATTGCATCAGTGTTAAAGTGTGTGTTGATGTGTTTGTGTATGTGTACACCTCTACTTATTTTTCTTCCTGTACTTGTGTGGAAAATCAATACAAGGACAATAAAACAAAGACAATTCCATTGTACCTTTTATGCACATGCAAATTTAGGGATACGTGTAGGGTTAAGATTTGGGGTTAAGACTTTACCCCAAAAGAAAAGTTTGTGTTTGTGTCTCATGCAAGTGTGTATTTCTTAACTTATATATGCAGCAGTGGCATATGACATCCTGTAGCAGACTGAATATGACACATCCAATGACCTTAGCTGTCACCTGCCGAACAAACACCCATACAGTATAATGATGATGAGTATATACAGACTCCTGTTTGTGTACTGAACCCAGCAAGTTTCAGTGTACATTTTTGGGCAGGGAAAATATATTAGATGTTTAAATATTTATGAATTCCTGGAGGCATGAAATGAAACTGGTCAGTGTAGGAGCAAAGCTCAATAGACCATAAAAGGGAGATTGTGTAAGCATGTATTATTAATGTGACAGGTCTTATCTGATGAACCGCTTCACATACAAATGAGTGTTTTTCCATTTAACTTCACACATGATTTATTGGAGCCTGTGTTCCCAATGAGAACGAGTCTGTCATGAAGCACTGTAGTAACAGTGGTGGAAATAATTGCATTTGTATGTTAAAAAACACCACAGCTTTAATAATATTCATAATGCGTTCGGCAATCCTATTTGTCTTGCTTTAATTCAGAGACTTTGTCTATATGTGTTTAATGGGTTGAATGAGGAGATTTACAGGTGCATCGACTAAAAGTTTCTTATGTGTTTCACCCAGCTCCAATGGGGACCATGAAAATTTAATGTTAGGGGTGCTCTGTGGGATAAATGACAGGTGATTGCAAATTTCCTCTAAAGAATGTGTGTGTGCATATATATGTGTGTATGTGAGAGAGAGAGAAAGAGAGATTCAAGCTGCTGTTAAGATTTCAAAGTGAAATGGTATAAACAGCCAGAGGAGGTGGGCCATGTTGATGTTTTCTCTTCCTCTGCTGCACCATGACATAGAAGGTAAGTTGAAGTATACTGAGACATTCTTACGGCTGGGCTGAGCGTTGAAATTAGGTAATAATTTGAACAATGAATTATGGTTTCAGCAGATCACTGGTGTAACCCTATTGTGTTTGTTCCAGTCCATTAGGGGTTCGGCAGTTCTTTGGTGAAACCCTGTTGTGTTTGTGCCGGTCCATTATTATTAGGGTTTCAGCATTTCCCTGTTGAAACCCTACCCCATTGTGTTTGTACCAGTTCATTATTATTATTATTAAAGTTTCAACATTTCACATGTTACAGACCAGACATCATGTCAAGGTGATCAGTCTTTTTTTCTTTACATGGAAGAAAATTTGCAAAATTTATGAAAACGAAATACAAAACTGAGGCCTTTTTTGATGGCCTGGTGATGTCAGAATCAGAAAATGTTATTTGTATAATTTTATATGTATTTTCATTAATCATATTTGGTTTTTAAATAGTTCTTTCCCATCAGTCTTTTAATGTAACATCACTGCTATTATCGCCCTCAGTTGCGCTGTTTCTATGGAGGAATTTTAGGGACTTCGTTAAATAAATATATACACCATGAAGTAATTACATATAAAGGGACATTTAGAATTTAAATGATAAGTAACATTTCATATTTAATGGTGTATTTCAGCATATCTTAAATCATTTATATGTCAAATTATTTATTTCACAATTTCCTATTTTTTGATCTAACCATGCCTGCATCAGTGTTGCCAACTTATCCACCTTTTCACTATATTTTGCGAGCATTCAGACTCCACTTTTTCAATAAAGCAACTACCAAAAATCTAGCGAAATGTTCTGGTGTTATTGGAGACTTTTAGATACTGATGTGAAAGCACGTATTGTTCTTACTCTTCTCAACGAGCAGCGTGTGCTGCTGTGGGCAACTCCCCCTTCCCAAAGCACTCACAGATTGCGCAGCTGCAGTCAGAGCAAGAGATGTTCACCCCTCTGCATCCAGAGACTGCAAATTAATTGTGCATGCGGGAAGCCACCGCTGGCTGATCCCACCCTGGCTTACATTCACGGTGGGATGTAAATGTAAAATGTTCTTAGTCTAAAATAAATCATTGCACAAAAAAAATCACTGCATTTGAATCACACAGTCTAAGTCACTTACTCACTTTGTCCACTGTGTGTGTGCCTCTCTGTGACATAGGCTAAACATGTAGCTGGCTAGCTCATCATGTCTCAGTCTAATCTATACATTCAAAAATACAGAAAGGAAAGGCAATCAAACTCTGAATTCAAAGGCTGGTTGGCTGTTTGAAATTGGTTGTTTATGAGGCCAATTATGCAAATTAGGTTATGGCGTCATTTGGCGCTTTTTAGGACCGCCAATAGCTACTTTCCTTAGTAGGAGTTGGCAACACTGTTCAACATATTCCATTGCGCTGTTCAACTTGCAAGTTTACAGCGTGGGATAAATTGTCACAATGTAAGTTTGACACAATGTAAGGTTGACTGGTAGCTTGCTACTTGCTAAATATGTAGGTACATCTAGCTAGGAAACCTCTCAAACAGGTATTGCATTTTCTGTGGCCTAGGATATTTTCTCAGCTAGCTAACTTTAGCTATGTAAACACTGTCTTATCTGCTTTCACGATGTAGAAAAGTTGTCCAGAGCTTCTGTTCGAGGCAGCAAATTGAATTCAAGATGCCTTAAGAAAAAATAATCAAATCACATCACTGGCTACACCGTCCACACCCCAGGCATTGCACCTCAGTAGAAACCCTATTCTAGGTAAATAAACGAATTGGGAAGGATGTTTGCTAGGTTTTTCCTTGTAGAGATCCCTGGCTAAGAAAACAGCAAGAGGACAAAAACTGCAAGAGACTGTAGTCAATTGAGTAGACCAAAATTTTCAACCAACCATTTTGACATGGCCATTTTAATTGTAAAACAGCTGAGGTGGCCAGCCTATTTGCTTTGTAAATGAATACTCCTTCAAGGCTTACAAGGCCACCACTATGACAAATTCCCCGAAAAATCCACAGGAGCAGTTACACTCTTTCTGTTGCTGACATGAAAGAAATGGAGGCAAAGTCCCAAGCGCACTACTCAAAACCAAGTGTGTCGCATCGCAACTATGAGAAAATATAATGTATATTTTAAAATAATACATTAAAATAATGTTAGTCAAAGTCTATCACTAGTGTTATGGTTTTCCTGTTAATCCTCAGAAGTTCATCTTTGTTAGTAACGTTACCCAGAATAATTCTTTCTGATGCTAAGAATTCCTTTAATACACTGAACAAAATTATAAACGCAACACTTTAGTTTTTGCCCCTATTCATCATGACCTGAACTCAGAGATCTATGACTTTCTCTATGTACACAAATTGCCTATTTCTTTCAAATGTTGTTCACAAATCTGTCTAAATCTGTGTTAGTGAGTACTCCTCTGCTGAGAAAATCCATCCACCCCACAGGGGTGGCAGATCAAGATGCATTGAGTCTGGCTATAATACATGTGCTCCTGGGTGGGGATCCAGAAATGGCAACTATTATTGTAGAAGATTCTGCTGATACGGATGTTCGGAACACTATCAAACTGGTAGGTACCAAATATAATATAATATGATGGAATCAAATGTTTTCTCTATTGCCTATTTACAATATGGTGCATGAAATCTTTCATTAATGCTTGAATCTGAAGAAATGACAGAGCAGCAAAAGCAGACTATCAGATCTGGCAATGTCAGGGAATCTACCATCATGTGACCAGGACAAACAGGAAGTGGCACCACAATAAAATGCTTCTCCATGTGGTATCTCTTTTTTATATGGGTATTTATTTTTTATTACTTTTCTGTTGATGGCATGTAATTGGTTCAGCTCTGCAATTTAGGTAATTGGGAGGACCACATGACAAGTTAAACAACTCAGAGAGGGCCTTAAAGACACCATGGTGTGGCCTCTTCTGACCTCCAGGCTAGAGGTGGTACCTCTCTTTTTCTCCACGACTAAGGAAACGCTTTACATACCAGCGTCCTCTCATACTTCTTACAAATGAGTTTTGAAATGTTTTCCATTCAGTGCACATTCAGTTAAATGCATATTTAACCTGAAGAGCAGGAAAAAGCTTTTTACAAATGAGTTGGGGGCAGTGCCTAAGGAGTGGCGGACTGGGGTAGTGGTTCCCCTGATCCAAACGGGAGACCAGTGGGTGTGTGCCAATAATAGGGATATCACACTTCTTGGCCTCCCTGGGAAAGTCTACTCAAAGGTGCTGGAAAGGATGGTTCGGCAGATAGTCGAACCTCAGCTTGAAGAGAAACAATGTGGATTCCGTCCTTGTCGTGGAACAATCGACCAGCTCGTTACACTTACAAGGATCCTGGAGAGGGCCTGGGAATATACCCGTCCAATCTACATGTGTTTTGTGGATCTGGAGAGGGCGTATGACCAGTTCCCCCGGGAGATACTGTGGGCGGTGCTGTGGGGTACGGGGTGAGGATGTTCTTAGGGATATCCAATCCCTGTATGTCTAAAGTGCGAGCTGTGTTCTGGTTCTCGGTAGAAAGTCAGACTCGTTCCAGGTGGGAGTGGGCCTCTGCCTGGGCTGCGCTTTGTCAACAATCCTGTTGTTAACGTTCATGGACAGGATATTGCTGCGTAGTCGGGGTGGGGTTGCAGTTCATCGGGCTGGGGATCTCATCTCTGCTTTTTGCAGATGATTTGGTCCTGAAGGCATCATCGGTCTGTGACCTTCAGCACTCACAGGACTGGTTCGCAGCTAAGTGCGAAGCGTTGGGATGAGGAGCACCTAAATTAGCACCTAAATCTGATGCCATGGTTCTCAGCAGGAAACCGATGGAGTGCCTCATCCGGGTAGGGAATGAGGCGTTACCCCAAGTATCCCCAAGTCCATGTATCTCGGGGTCTTGTTCGAAAGTGCGGGGAAAATGGAGCGGGAGATTGGCCGGAGAATCAGAGCAGCAGGGGCAGTATTGCCTTCACTTTACCGCACCGTTGTGACAAAAAGAGAGCTGAGCCGGAAGGCAAAGCTCTCGATATACCAATTAATTTTTGTTCCTACCCTCACCTATGGTCATGAAGGCTGGGTCATGACCGAAATAATTTGATCGCGGGTACAAGCAGCTGTAATGGGTTTTCTCAGAAGGGTGGCTGGCGTCTCCCTTCAAGATAGGGTGAGAAGCTCAGTTATCCCTGAGGAACTGGGAGTAGAGCCGCTGCTCCTTTGCATCGGAAGGAGTCAGTTAAGGTGGTTTGGGCATCTGGTAAGGATGCCTCCAGGATGTCTCCATAGGGAGGTATTCCAGGCACGTCCAGCTAGGAGGAGATCTCAGGGCTGGCCCAGGACGAGGTGGACAGATTATATTTCGACACTGGCCTGGGAACGCCTCAGGATCCCTCAGTCAGGGTTGGCAAATTTGCTGGAGCTGCTGCCCCCCGCGACCTGATACCGGATGACGATGAGATGGATCCATGATTTATTCTGTTCTACAGCCATCATCAATGTTGTGCTACTATTAATAATCATCAGAAATAGCTATTCTAATTATGAATTAGTATGGATTGAACAGAAACACACTCATCCTTGAAGGATTAGCTCTGTAGTTCTTTTATATCTGTATCACATGGTTATGACTAACTAATGAAGCTCTGAATAATTTAAATGCATTTGTAATCTCTCCAAAGATGATCCTCGACAAAATGTCTTGGCCAGACAGGGACAGTGAAGATGAAGAAGAAATTGACATTGAATCCTTGTGCCGCATCATTGGCTTTTTAAGGGTTTTCATCTAAACTTGTATGGACTTCTGCCTATATTGCTTATGTATTTTTTCTGTGTAACTTTTTTTTCCTATCTATCATTTACGGCATTTGCATGTAGAACTGGCCCAACTGCTGAATTCCTGGGTGGGGTGGGAAATTCTCCCACAAGAACTGAAAGTGCAAGTATCCAGAGGGACGTTTCCAACATCATTCACCTGCTTTGAAACGCTAAAATTGCCAGTACACTTCAAGGACTAGAGTTAGACGGCAATGCTGCCATCAATCAATAGTGCCCACACTGGTTTTGGACTGCTTTCATTAGACAACTGATAAATTAGTTCTGCAGTGTTTGACCTCTTTGATTTGCTAAGGTTGTGAGCAAGACAACCCAGTTAAAATAACTAGTTTCAAATTAACTTAAAAAATCGGGCTACACTTGGTTTGTTTTGTAAAATATGAGAAAAAATGTTATTAATTAAAAGTAAAGGCAGTCATTAATGTCTTCCTTATCAATGCAACAGCCATTGTATTACATCCACTGTCTCAATGTACTTTGTCACTGCATCATCACAGTTCTGCTTGAACAGGCCAAGAAGCCTGGTCATCTTCTGTGAGTTGACGGGGCTGTTTGGTATCTGGAATGACAACACTATTGTGGTGACAGTGGGGTCCAGCTGCTGTTAACCAGAAACATTTTATAAAATTATACATACAGGAAAATTCTGTCTTTTTCTATTCTGTCAGAAAGAATACCATAAAATATTAATCTGCAAAGGAGTCTGGCTTCATTCACTTTACAGGCCATGGGGGTTCAAGGCTTCTTGGAAGGAGATGAGGTTCACATGTAACACTGGTAGGAAGATGGTGTAGCAGAGGTCTAGCACATGCTTGTAATCGTCCATCTACATTTTCTTGATTCTGTTTAAAACAAGGAAATATGTCTGTAGTGATGTTTCCTCTGCCACACCTACATTGTAACGGTGAGGTGATGGACTACTCCGCCATCTCCCGCTTTTCCTGTCTTTCCAACTTATGCTTGCTGTCTATGTGCCACAGACAGTTAGGTCCAAGAACAGAGTACTGTTGTCTTTTCAGTGTTTGCAACCTCATCAGAACCCCATTTGGATCCACTCTGCACATGGAGTTCAGCACCCTGAAGACTACATAAAAATGCTAATTCTACAAAATGTTCACCATTGGTAATGCACAAGACTAAAGAAAATGTAAACAAACGCGTATGTCACTGACATGGTTAGACTTGATTAACTCGCAAGAATTAAGACATTTGAGCATTTCGAAGAATATGTAATACATCAAAACACATCTCCCTCACCCAATCTAAGGTGTTAAAAACATACCTGGAATTGGTACTCCTTGTGATCTCAGATGGCTATGCATAAACTTGTATCCCATATCTGGGTGGTTTCTTTGGACTTCTGAGAAAATAGCATATAATCCATCATCCAAGATAAGAATCAG
Source organism: Esox niger (assembly GCA_016801105.1). NCBI lineage: Eukaryota > Metazoa > Chordata > Actinopteri > Esociformes > Esocidae > Esox > Esox niger. The sequence goes on from JACXGJ010003685.1 coordinate 8,423, forward strand.
CTTAATTCGCCAGGTATGTGTACACAAAGGAGGAATCTGATTTTAGATTATACAGGCTCATAAAGTGCTTACTCTTAAAAAACAAAAGACACTTAACAAGTCACAGACTGCAATATACAGTACACATTAATACACATATTAAGACAAAAGTGCAATGAGCAGGGTGTAAAGGGTGCTGGAAATAAATCTTTTTGTGCAGGTATTATTCATTACATACAGTGGGGAGAACAAGAATTTGATACACTGCTGATTTTGCAGGTTTTCCTACTTACAAAGCATTTAGACCGTCTGTAATTTTACACTTCAACTGTGAGAGAATGAATCTCAAACAAAAATCCAGAAAATCTCATTGTCTGATATTTTAATAATTAATTTGCATTTTATTGCAAGTATTTGATACATCAGAAATGCAGAACTTAATATTTGGTACAGAAACCTTTGTTTACAATTACAGAGATCATGTTTCCTGCAGTTCTTGACCAGGTTTGCACACACTGCAGCAGGGATTTTGGCCCACTCCTAAATACAGATATTCTCCAGATCCTTCAGGTTTCGGGGCTGTCGCTGGGCAGTATGGACTTTCAGCTCCCTCAAAAGATTTTCTATTGGGTTCAGGTCTGGAGACTGGCTAGACCACTCCTGGACCTTGAGATGCTTCTTACAGAGCCACTCCTTATTTGCCCTGGCTGTGTTTCGGGTCGTTGTCATGCTGGAAGACCCAGCCACGACCTATCTTCAATGCTCTTACTGAGGGAAGGAGGTTGTTGGCCCCATCCATCCTCCCCTCAATACGGTGCAGTCTTTCTGTCTCCTTTGCAAAAAAGCATCCCCAAAGAATGATGTTTCCACCTCCATGCTTCACGGTTGCGATGGTGTTCTTGGGGTTGTACTCATCCTTCTTCCTCCAAACACGTCGAAAAAGCACTATTTGGTCTCATCAGACCACATGACCTTCTGCAATTCCTCCTCTGGATCATCCAGATGGTCACTGGTAAACTTCAGACGGGCCTGGACATCGATGGCTTGAGCAGGGGGACCTTGCGTGTGGTGCAGGATTTTAATCGATGATGGCGTAGTGTGTTACTAATGGTTTTCTTTGAGACTGTTGTCCCAGCTCTCTTCAGGACATTGATCAGGTCCTGCCATGTAGTTTTGGGCTGATCCCTCACCTTCCTCATTATCATTGATGCCCCACGAGGTGAGATCTTGCATGGAGCCCCAGACCGAGGGATATTGACTGTCATCTTGATCTACTGTGTGCTACATGTGACAACAATATCTCGTATTCTTCATATGAATGGGCTATGGTGAAGGGTGTGGCAAGACGGAAGACTTTTCTTACAAAGAAAAACATCCAAGCCTGGCCGAAGTTTGCAAAAACAAAAATCAATTTTCCCAAAAGCATGTGGGAAATGTGTCATGGTCTGATCAAACCATAGTTGAACTTTTTGGCCATAATTCCAAAACGTATGTTTGGTGTAAAAACAACACAGCACATCACCCAAAGAAGTGAAGCATGGTGGTGGCAGCATCATGCTTTAGGGCAGTTTTTCTTCAGCTGGAACCGGGGCCTTATTCAGGGTGGAGGGAATCATGACCAGTTCCAAATACCAGGCAATTTTGGTACAAAACCTTCAGGCGTCCATTAGAAACCTGAAGATGAAGATCACCTTTCAGCAAGACAATGACCCCAAAGCACACATTCAAATCCACAAAAGCATGTTTTTTTGTTTTTTTTTACCAGATGAAGATTAACATTTTGTAATGGCCCAGCCAGACCCCAGAACTGTATCCAATTGAACATCTGTGGGTTGTTGTGAACAGGGCGGTGCACAGAAAATGTCCTCACATTTTGACAGATTTGGAGCACTTTTACAAATCAGAGTGGGCAAATATTGGTCAAGATGTTCCATGCTAACAGACTCATTCCCAAAAAGACAGTGCTGTAATAAAATCAAAAGGTGCTTCAAAAAAGTATTAGATTAAGGCTGTGCACACTTATGCAATCAGGTTATGGTGAGTTCTTTATTTTTCTCAGTCAAATATTTTAATTTGTTTTTCAATTGAATGGTTCACATTATAGGTCACATTAAAGGTGGAAAAGGTTCTGACAAGATTTATCTTTTACATCACAAACACCTGGCATTTTTATAGGGGTGTGAAGACATTTTATATCCACTGAATATAGTTTGGGGCTTAAGGTGTCATTCTGCTCTGATAGTGTCAGAGTTTTGAAGTTTCCCTATTTACCTGATGCAGAATATTTTATTAAAATAACAATTTAGGTAGATGTCCTAAAAACGATTGCAATGTACCATGCAAATAAATTCAGTTTCGCCAAAAAGTGGCGGCATAATAGCCATAACACAATGCCTGTTCTTTTTCACTCAGTGAGATTACATTTAGATTTACAGGGTTGTGATATTTATTAACGTCGGAATGTTTCAAGTAGGCCACATGGGTCACTGTTGGAAAGGAAAAAACATAGATGTTTTGTTGCTTGCAACAAATGGATGAGTTGAAAAAGATTAGCCCTAAAAGGCCCATCTTTGCATGCTAATAGAGGCCAAAGGGACCCAACTTCTGGTGCAAAGCTATGCAAATCGGACTCATGGCGCTGTTATGTGCCTCTAAAGTTGCCAAGTTTGCAAACTCAACATGCCCACACCATGTGACCTAAAGTCATTAAACTTCGATATGTCCATCTCATCACAATAAAACAATTTGCCATTGGTACCCATAAAGTCTGCCGTATTGGATTTTTAGCCATTTTGTATTTACTGAGAAACGCTTAAAATGCTACTACTATAACACCAAATGTCCGATCTTCACGTAATTTGATATTTGGCCTCTTTAGACCATATTGTGTAAAACATGCATCAGTATAAAATATAAGTCAGTAAGTCAAATATCTCTTAATCAAGCGTGGTTATGTACATATAAGCATATTATTGAGAAACCGCTAATCGTATTATAATCCAACTTGGTAAACTTATTTAAAACCTTGTCAGGACATACTGTGTGCAAGCATTTTCTATTGAACCAGACAACTTTGCAAGTTCACGCCACTTACTCTGTATGACAGAGATAAATCAAATGGTGGATAAGTCAAAACAGCCCGACTGTTACAATTCACGAAATGACTGAATCATTAACTGACATAAAAAAGAGCATGAAATTAGATGAATGTTGCCAAGAGATATTGTAAAAATATGCCATTGTTCCAGGAACAGATAGTATATGGAATATTTCTGATATACAGAAAACATGGGGAAAACTTTAGAGAATGTCTGATGGATTACAAAAAACACGCTCGTCGTTGATTGTATTATCAGAGATTTGGAAAAGGAATGATGCATTTCTTAAAGAAACACATTAAAAGGCAGTGAAAAAAGAGAAAGAAAATGTAAGGGCATTGGCTGAACAGAAGCGGAAAAATTAGTGACATAGTGGCTCCTCCCTCAGTAAAGATAAGACCCTCCCCATTGTACCCTCAAGCTGAAATGAAAAAAGCAGCCAAGGCATCAGGTATCTGGGAACCGACATTAAGTGACCTTCAGGATTGGGACTCTTTAGACTCAGATGACAATTCTGCTGACGGTGAAATAAATGTCAGACCTCTGAAGTCCAAGTTAGTGAGACCAGACAAAAGGGGAAAGAAGGACCTATCATAATTCTGCTGAACTGAAACAACTTGATGAATGGTCTAAAAATGTAAAACATCCTCGTGAAGAGGGAATGAAGACATGAGATGCTATTAAACGCTACAATACCATCTACCGTTTGCATCCTATGAATGGAGTGCAACTCCTTGGGTTTGTTTTGATAATCTGTGAATCCATTCTCTTACAAGATAAGGTTGTTACTGCTTTGGGTGAGGACAGTCAAGCTATCAGAAGCGGATGGAAGGCTGTACAGGCATATGTGAAAGACTTGACCAATGCCACCACAAATTGGGGAGAGATAACCTGATGTGTTCAGAAGCCAAAGGAATCATTCTTAGATTTTGAAGAACGATTTAGGGCTGTTGTGATCAGACACAGTGATTTACCTGGAGTGGAGGATGATGATGCGCTCAATGACATAAAAAATGGCGCTATTCTTCATCAATTGATGCAATCAATACATGAAAATCTGAGGAAAACGTATGTTGCTACTACAAAACATTGGGATAAAGCTACATATGGAGAAACAGCTGATGCTCTGGCACGACTGGATAGAGACATGAATCAACAATGTCACTAAGCCACCTGTCATCAGGCTGATGCAGGTAGAAAACACATCTACAAACACTCCAAACCAATCTAATATGAAACCAGGGGCATGTCACTTCTGTGGAATCCCTGGTCATTGGCAGAATGATTGTCGTAAGAAGAGGGCCAAGACAGGTTCAAACAGAAACCAAGGATCTTGGAAAAAGGACAACAAACCTAATGACACAATGCTAATGCAAAAATGTAAGGAACACTCTCCTGTGCAACAGCAAAGGTTGCTGGAAGCGGCGGAGGGAAACTATTGGACCCCCTCTTACGGCCCATCTCTGCTGGAGTACACATGAAGTCTGATGGGATATATGTGAACATGCTAGTGAACAACTACCCGATAGATTTTTTTGTGGACACAGGAGCTGAAGTTACTGTGATGCCCACATCCTATGTAAAACACATACATCCCGTGTACAACAGCAAGAAGATGAGAGCTACAGGTGTGGGAGGGGGGAAAACAGACATGCAACAAACTGAACCATAATAATTTTCTATTGGTCCAATGACAATTGATGCCGAGATATGGGTTGGTCCGTTTGATCAGCCTATCTTAGGCCTCAATGTTATCATGAAACTGGACTCCACATTGGACATCAATGAAGGAAAGGTGACATGGCGAATCAGAAAGGTGGAAACAACAAATTTGAAAGACCACCGTATATGGACCACCAAAAAGAATGAGTGTGGTAAATTGGATATGGATCCTGTACGCCTGATAGGTGAAGCACCGCCTTGCACAAAACAGTACCCTATCAGTAAAGAAGCCATGGCTGCATCTAAAGTAGTTATTGGAGATTTACATACCATGGGAGTTGTGGAAAAGACACATTCTGCGTCAAACAGCCCGGTTTTGCCAGTGAAAAAACCAACAGGTGCATGGCGTGTGACTCTGGACTACAGGAGCGCAAATGAAACAATTTCCAAACTCACCCCACTGGTGGCAGACACATTTACTATTTTCGCCTCATTGTCGCCTGAACACTGTTTTTTCTGTGATTGATATGGCTAATGGTTGTTGGTCAGTACCACTACATCCTGATGTCAGACCGTGGCTTGCCTTTACTGTAGACGGACAGCAGTATCAATGGACACGGCTACCGCAGGGTCTACACAGTAGACCCTCCATTTACCATCAGGTGTTGCGGAAGCACCTACAAGACATGCCTCAAATGTCCTCAGTTGTCATACAATATGTGGACAACATCCTATTGGCGTCTGAAGATGAGATGACACATGCACGGGACCTAAGAACCCTGCTGGACCATCTGCATGCAAAAGGTGACAAGGCCAGCCCTGACAAAGCACAACTCATGCAACCACAGATCACCTATCTAGGTCAGCTAGTCTCACAGGGGAAGCGGGAAATGACTCAAAGTTGCACTGCAGCCATCCAAGCTGCAAAGGAACCCACTACCGTTAGAGACGTCCGTTCTTTCATGGGCCTGTGTAACTACAACAGATGTTAGGTGGATTCGTTTGCTGAAATGGCACAACCCCTCAATGATCTCCTCAAAGCTGACCCTGACTCAAAAGATCCTGTTCAGCTCACTGAACAACAGAAAGATGTTTTTGTCAAATTCTAGATGGCACTGTCATCAGTACCTGCTCTGGGCATTGCTGACTCAGGACAGCCATTCACACTTTTTGTGGCTGAAAAAGATGGCTACTATGACATCAGTTCTGACACAAGACCATGGAGATCGCCAAAAGCCTGTGGGCTACTACTCTAAGAAATTGGATGATGTGGCTCTAGGCTGGGGTTCTTGTCTGAGAGCTGTGCAGGAAACCTATATTGTGGTGTCCCTGGTATCACCACTTGTTCTTGACCAACAGCTTATCATCAAATGCACACATGCTGTGCACACTCTCTTAACTATGAACCGAGCTGCACAAGTTACAGCTGCATGCTGGAACAAATGGTCCACAGTCTTAGAGGTACCTAATATCATCATACAGCGTGGTACACCCTCTAATCCTGCCACCTTGATGCTTCCACCTGATTCCACATTGCTTGAACACGACTGTTGTGAGTTGGTTTTGAACCAGCTCTGTGATGAATTCACAAAGGTCCATCCCCTTGTGAATCCTGAACTTGTTTTCTATGCTGACGGTTCCAGCATTGTGGAGGGGGGAAAGAGGAAGGCGGGATGGGCGGTTACTACATCAAGTGATGTAGTGGCATCTGGTATTTTGTCAGCAGGAACATCAGCACAAGTGGCAGAGCTAATGGCTCTGACAGAAGAATGTAAACAGGCTAAAGGGAAAACCGCAAATATCTACACTGACTCATGATATGCTTTTGGTGTCACACATCATTTTGGGAAAATCTGGAAGAACAGAGGATTCACTACATCACTGGGGGCTCCCGTGAAGAATGGACCAGAAGTAATGGCTCTACTGGAAGCTCTCCAGTTACCTGTTTAAGTTGCAATTGTGAAAAAAAAAGCACATGGGAAGATACTCACAGAAGAGAACAAATGCAATGATCTGGCTGATAGAGCTGCAAAGGCAGCTGCCAAGCGAACACCACTATCACCCAGACTCAATGAGAAAATATACATTGGACACTCTGCAACATATCAAAGAAATGCAGAACAACGCACCAAAAGATGAAGTATGGGAATGGATGTCTGCAGGATGCAAACCCAACAAAGAAGGTGTGTGGAAATACAACCTGAGATGGGTAGCACCAAACGCACTCCTCCCATACTTGATAACACAGATACACTCTTTGGGACATCTAGGCGTTGACAAAATAATCTACCGTTTCATTGGAAAATGGTAAAATCCTGGTGTGCGGAAGGAAGCTGAAACTATTGTGGCAAATTGCAACAACTGTATGGGAAACAATACAATGGGAAAAGTGAAAGTGCAGATATGTCGGGCACCTGCACCGCCAGGACCCTTCAGACACTTACAGCTTGACTACATCACTCTTCCTAAGAGCAAAGGATTTGAAGACGTGTTGGTAATTGTTGACCGTTTCTCACGATGGGTGGAGGCTTATCCTACTAAGAAAGGGACAGCACAGCACACAGCGAAAGTTCTGATCCGTGAAATAATTCCCAGATGGGGATTACCGGAACAATTGGACTCTGACCAAGGAACTCACTTTACTGGGAAAGTGTGTCAGGAGGTAGCTCGCCTCCTGGGCATAGACTGGCGACTACATTGCCCTTATCATGCTCAATCAAGTGGTCATGTGGAACGTCAAAACCAGGTGGTGAAGAGCAGATTGGCTAAAATGCATCAAGAAGGGATAGCGTGGCCTGATGCGCTGCCTACCGTCTTATGCAGCATAAGAGCTACACACAACAAGACTACAGGTTTAAGTCCATTTGAGGTTGTCACAGGCAGACCTATGTCACTACCAGGCATGCTAGACCTGAGAAAAGCAGATATACACATCATGAGTGATACTATGCTTAATTACTGTATGCAACTATCAGAATCAATAGCAGAGGCAGACAGACAGGTCAAAGAAGCATGGGGAACAACCCCAGAGGGGTGACATGATGTAGTGCCAGGACAATGGGTAATGACAAAGAAACACCTTACAGAGACATTAGGAGCAAAGTGGGAAGGTCCTTACCAAGTTTTACTTGTCACTAGATCAGCAGTGAAGGTGCAGGGTAAGTCAAGGTGGATACATGTCACTCATTTCAAGGTGGTACAACATGATGAAGAGCAGAGCCTTAAGACTACAGAACCGGTCCCAATAGGCAACCGGGGGCCTATCTCAGGTGAAGATGCATAGAAAGAGATCAGAATCTGATACATTTTTATGCAACCACTGCAAATGTCATTTTGCAAACTTTAGGCAGAATATCTACCTTTTCATAGAAACACCGATACTCTCACTTTATCTCTTTGTTCTTTTTGCAGGCTATGCAGATTCTCCACCAGATTCTTCGACAACACGAACTGTATCCTGGTCTGTTTTGACTCTTCAAAGATGAAGTGACGTACGGAATCAGCGTCAAGACCAACCAAATTGACCAACGGACAGGAAGAAGAATTCTTCACTATTATGTGCTAATTAGAACAATAGTGATTGTTATTTGTTTTTGACTGAAAACCAATCAGGAAATAGTTAGCCACTAGGAAAGTAGATAATTATACTATTGAGATGTATAGATTACTATGTTCATGGTAATTATTTCTGTGTGTTTTCTGGTGGTACGGTGTGGTGGTTCTCTAGTCCCAAATGTAGATGTTTATAGACACGAGGATGGTCATCATGGTATTAATACTTATTTGGCCCTCTCCTACTATTTGCCAGAATGATTAACCAGAGTAGTTGTTGGATTTGTACCCATACTCCGTTCACCGCTAATGGAGGTATTCCCTTAGGAGTCATTCCATTCAATCAGTCTGAGATGTTAGGGATTTGGAGAGACCTCAGTTGGTTCAGATTTTCTATATACAATAATAGGGGTGTTACTGACAGCTACTTGCACTCTCGTCGACCAAATACTTCTGACCCCTGCTGGAGGGAACCTACACGATCTGGATGTATCTCCATCCAGGATCATGTAACATCTTTAGGTGTGTCTGTGAAATCATGGCGTTATAGTTATATGCCAGCCTTTAATAGGAAAAGTCCTGATTTCTGGGGTCATCCACCACATATAGTAGTTACTAATCCACCTAGAGGATGGTTGTGTATACAAAGTCTAACGGAACAATATTCTAATGTTTTTTGTCTGTAGGCCGAAGTTACTGCAACCAAACAGCAGACCTCTCTAATTGTGATGGTAGTATTATTCCTGAGTGTTTTATGTATGCTAATATAATGGTACTTTATTTTATGCTAATACCTTCGGCAACCTAATAACTACGGGCATGGTTGCTCCAAACTGAACTTATTTCATTTGTGGTCCAAATGCCTATCCATGGCTCCCACCCTTATGGCGAGGATCATGTTATTTGGGTTATGTAATTCCACATGTGAGACTGAGTACAGATTCTCCTTTTAAAACACGACATACTCGAGCCATCACTGAATCTGAAAGGTTTTTTGCTATTGCATTCCCTCCCTATGGCACCGCCATGTTGGCGAGAGAAGTTATTAGTATGGCTAGCTCTTTGGAGGCTTTAGCTAATATGACGTCTGAAAGTCTGAAATTGCAGTCAGCTGAAATGGTTGCCTTTTGTACTGTTGCAATGCAAAACAGACTTGCTCTCGATTATATATTGTCAGCTAAGTGGGGGACCTGTGCAGTCATTGGAACTGAGTGTTGTACCTACATACCTGATAACTCTGAAGAACTGACTGATTTGGCTGGTAAGATCCGTGAGTAGGGTGCCAAATACAATAATTACAATCCTGATGATTTATGTTTTTCTACATGGTTGTCATCCATTTTTGGTAAGTTGGGAGATTCTCTGCTGAACATGATTATGCCGGCGGTGGCTGTAGTGTTGGTCCTGTTCATCTTAGTCACACTTGCCAAGTCAACAGGTGCCTGACACTCGAAGTAAGGCGCATGTTACCACGGGACATTCCAGAGAAAAGGCCAGCCCAAATTTGTGTCGTAAAGGAAAATAATACCACCACCCCCACCGTCTATCTTTAATTTTAATATGCATACATAGGGAACCGCAAGTGTACCTCTTACGTCACTAGGATGTAAGATGAATAAGCTCCCGTTATTATTTGTAAACTGTTTTTTCTTCTCTTATTTTTACATGGGTAGTGTCATTATGCTGTGCAGACTTGTTGTTATGACATATAAATGTAGTACTTTAATGTCATAGGGGGGGAATTGTGAGAAAGTATGTCTGTTTAGGTGTATTTTAATTCTAAAGGACACAACACAGAGTAATGTTGCTTTGCAAATTTATGTAACTTTCTGAACGTACTTGGAAACAGCCCAAATGAGTATGGTTGAACATTAACTCCACACATCCCCCATACATTCCAAAGTTTTGGACTAGGCATAGGGAGGTTGTCACATACATTGGATAATGTATGTCACAACCCTTATAAGATTGGATAACAGCTAGAAAGTGGAGGGAATGTGTTCTTGTATATATGGGCTGTTTAAGACAAAGACATTTGGAGAAGCACAAAGAAGACCAAGAGAGATGGAAAGAATGCTGAACATCTAAGACAGACATGTACTATATTTTGTGAATAAACAACAAGGAACGCTTCTCCCCTGCCTTGGGTCCTTTATTATTCTTCAAAAGAGCCAGAAGCCAACACTGTTGATAATTTTATAACACAATTTGCTAAACAGGTTCAAAATATTGACAGGACATATAAGGTGCAAGCTTTTTCTGATTGACCACAAGGGGTTAAGTTGAGCCAGACACATTTGCCACACACTCCATTTTGACATGGAGATGAAATGTATATTTCCTCACAAGGAACATATTTGCCATTGGAACTCATTAGCTCTGCCTTGAGGGATTTTGGGCCATCTTGAATATGTGAAAAATGCTTCAAAAGCTACTTCAATAGATCCAAATGTCCAGTCTTTACATGGCAAGACTTTTCTATCTTATAGATCAATATCATGTTACAATACATATCTCAGAAAAGTTCAAATAAAAATGTGGCCACTATTGACCAATCAATCTTCAAACAGCTGTAGTTTTACACCTATGAATATATATCAGGTAGAACTTTATGATAAAATAATTTGATGTACATAACACTATGACACTGTAAGTTATGAAAATAAATTCAATTTGACCACAAGGTGGCACCATTATGTCTAGACGGCATAATCTCTATCTGTATCATTCAGTTTGATTGACATCGGCCTCATGGTGGCGCTGTGACATACCTCCAAGTTGCCAACTTTGGAAGCTCACCACGCCCACCCCATGTGAACTTGAGTCTTCAAAGTTGGTACATGGGTCAATTTCCTCACTGATTTTTTTGGCACATTGGATTATCTGCCATTTTGGATTTTGTGAAAATCATTCAAAACACTAATGACCAATCTTCACGTAGTTGGGTATTTGGAATCTATGGACCAAGCTCTCAACGCAAGTCAAACCAGAAAAGTTCATTGAGAAACATGGCCGGCATTAACCAATAAACATTAGCGTGGGCATGGCCAGGTACATAAATGCATTCAAACAAGACATTCAAAACAATCTCAAATATATTATTGTCAAAATAATCAGATTGTCAGAATCAAAATATAAAGGCACTTTTAGCTTGACTTTACAAGAGCGCAATAAAATACCAATCTTTATAATGGTCTGTATTTTTTGTCTGTTTGACTCAGTGATGATAGACTGCACACATGCTGAGGGACATTAAGTTAGTTAAGCAGTAACGTACGATTCACTTTTGCCTAATGGTGGCACTGATGGACCGAAACAAAATATTAAAGGCAGCTCCGTGTCTCATAGCAGTCATACTGTTTGATAGAATCCTGTTAAGCCTTGTGTTTAAAAACATGGATTATATAGAGGATATATACTGAAGCTGATTTTATTTAGGCAAGTGCTTGTAGAGAAGTAGATGTTTGAAGTTGTTAACACCAGTCAGATATAGTCCAAAATATGGAATAATTTATTTCACAGAGATTTAGTGGAAAGCAAATGTGTGTTAATAAGTTGTACTAACATTTAGTCATGTATGTTTCATTTTTGTTTCATTACATTTTTTATTTTTTTTGGCTCATACCTTCTGGTGCATTACTTTTTTCCAAAATGTTTACATTTCTCACCATAGAAAAGGGAAATGTAGTTTCTTAATAGCCAAATTCTAATGTCGGCTGATGTTCGCTAACTTAACTATAATTCTTGTTTGATTGAAATATTAGAATAGAGATCAATCTTCGTGTTTAAAGTAATGACATGTGGTAGTTATCTGGCTACGTAGGAATTATAGAACTAATCCGCTGACTTGGCCCCTTAATTACTTGTACGTAAATTTATATGAAACCTTTGTTTGTTTATTATTTAGAACTTTATTTGTATAGCGCTTCTCTTGCCCAAAGTGCCTCACATGCAGTGAAACAGCAAAATTAGGCAATAATATGCTATCCGCGAACGTGTATTTTGGTTACTGTTAAGTTCTACTTTTCTACAAATGTTTATAACCAGTTATATGCTGTAGCACAGTGGCTCCCAAACTTTAGTTAATGTACCCTAAAAAATATGTTGCACTTCAGAGGACACCTGAAGTACCACTTCATGTTAATTTCATTAGTGTTTTTTAAGTACCCCCTGTGAATAGGCCAAGGACCCCCAGGGGTCCAATTACCCCTGGGTTGAGAACCACTGCTGCAGCACCAAGCTACATTTTTGTATCGTCGTGTTGTGCTATATGAAACTATACCATAATTTTTCAGAGAAGACTGTATTTCTCCTGAGGTTACCTGTGGAAGGTTTGGTTGGAATCTTTCTGTGGTCTATCTGAACTTGGCTTGTTATCAAGAGATCTCAGAATTTTCCACTTCTTAATAAGTGATTGAACAGTACTGACTGGCATTTGCAAGGCTTTGGATCTTTTTTATGTCCTTCTCCATATTTATAAAGTTACGCAGGTCTTTTGACAGTTCTTTTCTGCTCCCCATGGCTCAGTATCTAGCCTGCAAGTGCATGCACATGAGAGCTAACAAACTCATTGACTATTTATACACAGACACTAATTGCAATTCAAAAAGCGACAGGTGTTGGAAATTCACCTTTAGTTGCCATTTTCACTTGCCAAAAATTCAGGGGCATGTAAACTTATGATCAGGGCGAAACATATGATCACCATCCTTGATCAGTAATATTAAAAATATCAATGCCATTAGGTCTATCTGTAGGTCTATCTCCTCAATAGGAACATTTCTGCCAATGGGACCTATGAAATCCACCATGATGGATTTTCTGCCATTTTGGATTTTGTGAAAAACACTTATTATTGCTATTGGGATCTATTTACTTTTCCATAGTTTTTCTGTCATTTTGGATTTGTGAATGACTTGAAACATAACTCCTATGGCACCAAGTGACCAATATTCATGTTATATTATATTTGGCATCCATGGACAAAGGCCATCAAACGGTATATAAGCCAGGGTAGTAGGTAAATAAACATGGCCGCTATTGACCAATAAACATGTGCTGGGGCATGGATTTGCAAAGAAGATTGCAGGCATTATTCAATCAACCACATGGTGGTGATATTGGGCTTTTTACATTTGCCAATTCCCTACGTTCACCTCGTTAGATTTACAGCCCTGAACAGAGATATTGCCTAAATTATTTGTTATTGGGATCCATTAACCTTTTCGTTTAGATTTTTCAGACAATTTGAATTTGTGAAAACCCCTTAACACTGCATATATATTGGCCTCAAATGACCTAATTTATTTACCTAATTTAATATTCACGACAAAAATTGTGGCCGCTGTTGACCTATGAAGAGGTGCACCAAAGGCCTACACGCTTAATCGGATTATTACTTAGTACATATGTTCATCATCTTTAGATGACATTATGTGTGCAAGCTGTAATGGAAATTTTATCGATTTCAGAGAAAAAATTTACTTGGCACAATGAGCAGTTTATTTGTAAATAGAGAGACAGCATAATCATTCGAGGAGCCTCTGAAGGAAACTACATGAACATGAGTATTTATTACAGTTAAAGGGGGTGTGGTAGGATGCTGCACATCTGTGCTAACTTAATAGAGCACAATCCCTTTGTTCTATTACTACCTAGGCTTCACACAAAGGGCAGGATGTCCTTCTCCACATGGGTAACCTCTTCAACTCTGAAGAGGGCTTGTAGCATCCTGACAGACAATTGATGCCCTGATGAGTCACACAGATGTGCATATCAATGAGTAACCCTATAATCTGCCGATACCAGTCAATGATGCCCCCTAGGCAAATATCAGAACCCCCTCTCCTACATTTCCTAAGGAACAAAGGACAGATACTCTTATTCAGTGTACCTAATGATCCTCTGACATTATATAGATGTGTGTCACAACCAAAGACAAGTTACATATCACGCAATAGATAAGCAAACTTGTCTCCAATGTATATTAGTTAAGAAATTGCCACAACAAAGCCCTTTTTATTTAACCACACAGTGGCACTATTTCATTTCTGTGGTGGTTTCATTTAGTATGCTGTGACCTATGTAAATGACAAATTAACAAACCATAGGGTCCTCTGTTAATCGTTTGAAGAGATCTTAGCTTTACCTGAGAGTGACCTGGCATCTGTTCTATGTTTAATGTGTGAGTAATAAGAGTATGGGACATGACCAGTGAAAAAGTTACAAAGACCCCTGTTGTACCGAGTACTTGGAGTGCAGTCATACTAGGTGGCTGTATTTCGTATATCCCATGCGCATCTAAAAATGAAAAATCCTTTAAAGAAACTTTGGACTCAAGACCGATATCATTTTCTTTTACATATGTATGAAGAACTTTACGTATACTATATGAATTACATTTGTTTGTGAAAATACCTGGATGCTGTTGAACAGCAAACATGTGCAGGGCCTAGTTTTGCACATATTAGCACTCAACTCCTACCCCCTAAATAATATTATAATTCAACTTGGTAGGTTTCTTTACTAAATTGTTTATCCAATGAACCACAATGTGGCGCTATTGAGTGGACCATATTTGCAAACTCCCATTACTCATTCTGTGAGCAAATGTCTGAAAAGCGGTTTGTAAGGAAATTTGACAAAAGCCATTTTTGCCATTGGGAGCTGTAAAGTTCACAATGATGGACAGTTTGACAAAATAATCTATGCCACATTTAGTGCAACTTGGTTCGTATCTGTTTCTCAGCACAAATGGTGCTATAAGGATGTTAAGTGCTGTTTGCTGAAAACCGCTCAATGCTGCTTGCAGCTTTAATTATTGCTTTTCCTTTGCTGCTGTGTCCTTGAATATATATATTGAAGATTTCTATTGTGGTATGGTCTATATTGTGATTGTTTAGATCTTAAAAAGGGAGTTTTAATCAGCTTGTAAAATACAGAATCATAGTTTGTAAATTCACTCTGGCATCTTTGGTAGGTAAAATTGAAAAGTAATAGTGAGTTGTTTTCTCATTCTGTGTCTGAATGTAGCTTGCAGGCTAAAATATGGAATTCAGCTTAGGTTCACTATTGTTGTGAGGATAGAATTCTCTGATCAACCATACTTCTTGACCAAAAGTGAGTGAATGTTACAGGTGGTTTCTAAACTCCAGTCTCCTGCTTTGGAAAACAACAGGTCCTTCCATGTAATTTCTGCCAGCCATGACACCCAGCATCTCAAATCCTTCTTAAACAAACTATTTGTAAGATATTTAGCATACAAACAGAGAAATACTAATTATAATATGTTTGGTATTAGGAAAATATGTTGTTTGAAATTAAATGCAAATGGTTTGTCCAGACAACATCAGAACTTTGTAGGCATTCAAAGGACACCAGAGCTGGAAGTATATTGCAATCTACTTAATCTACAATTATTAAGAAATGACAGAGTGTAAATAACTACATAGTTATTCTATGTTAGGGACAGCCAACATAATTGAACTAGAGGAATTGTGTCAGACCTGACCTGGGTTCTCTATGCAGTTAGAAAGTAGATTGTAATCTCAAAGGTCTGCTAAAGATTTCACAGCTGCAGTAATGTATGTAATCAAAACTCTGGTCTGATGAAAGAGATGAAACAACCTAATTGACTTGCAGTGGATATCAAGGATTTTTTTCCAGCATTTTATGCTTTATAGAGCAGGAGAGCAGTAAATGGTTGAACTCAAACCTACACTGCAGCAGTACATATGCACTGAAGGCACCGGTTAAGACCAATGGTCCTCCCTGATTGTTGTGGCAATTTCCTAACTAATGTATTTTGGAGACATGTTTGCTTATCTATTACATAGTATGTAACTCTGGTCTTTGGTTGTGACACACATGTCTATATTATACAGGAGATCATGAGATG
>JACXGJ010003685.1:24710-51724 GCA_016801105.1 Esox niger
GTCCCTTTAGGTAAACACAACAGGGAACAATATGGCAGGATGCTGTAAGCCCTAAATGAGTTGAAGAGGTTACCCATGTGGAGAAGGACAGTATGCCCTTTGTGTCAGGCCTAGGTGGTAATAGAACAAAAGGAATGTATTCTATTGAGTTAGCACAGAGGTGCAGCATTATACCACACCCCTTTGACTGTTATAAATAAGAGCTGTACATGTAATTTACTTCAGAGACTCCTCGAATGATTATTCTGTAAGCATTTGACGCGTCTCTCTATTTGCGCCAAGAGAATTTTGTCTCTGTCTTACTCCTTTGAGTGTCTATCGGTGAAATTTCCATCACACTGATCCACCTATTTTCACTAAATGTTGGAATAGTTACTGTGTCATTAGTTGAGTATTAGGTTAGAATAACTGATAATAAAGGTACAAAAGTGATTAACCTAATTACATAAGTTTGAATGGCTTATCACTTCATTAATATTATTAATTCAATCAACATAGTGTGCATATTTAAGGAAAAACATGGGCTCATATATTACATGGCAGTTGTCAAATAAAAAACTGCAAAGTGGGTGAGCTGTTATTAAACACTGGTATTATTAAATTGGGAGCCCCCAGCGCCACTTAGGGTATTCTGAATAATTTGATCAAATAATGGACTGTAGAGAGTGTTAACAACAGAAGAATGTCAAAGAGGAGAAATACTGCTGGGAAACGAATGAACAAACAGGAAAGACAACCATGCAAGTAATAAGATAAACAATTTATAGGAGATGGGAAAATACTTTAAGGCCATGGGGTTAATCATAATGCTTGGATTTCCCACAGTTCTTTAAAGAGAAAAGATACATTGCATCAGGTTTTTGAAGACTTCTTTGTAAGAGATGATAAAGTGCATCTGAGTGCAAAGTAATTGTTGAGGGGTATGAAACTCTATTGACAGTGGGGCCAGACATATCCGAGGGAACAGTCACACTTTAATCTCTGTGGCCAATGGAGGACCTTTGATGCTTTCTAAAGCATCAAAATGAAAATACAGATTTCCTTTTGTTAAGGATCAGGAATCCATTAACAATTTTAAGACTTTTTACCTTAAACACAGCATGCTCACATCAATGTTTCCTGATAAGCTTTCACAGGCGCTGGTGTTCACTGCAAACAAAGAATACCAAATCATTAAAACATTACCATGACAGTTCTGAACTTAAAACAGAGCTGTAATGTACTCTTTACATACTTTCCACTTTTCAATATCCACTTTTTTAAATCAGGCCCTTGATTAGTGCTCTTCAATAGCACTGGATGTATTCTTAATTTACTTAAAATATAATGTTACTCACCATATTTTGGTGAGTACCTGCTGTCTTGCTGGTATGGTCATCATGTTGAAAAGGCCCACTCAGCTTGTATTTTACCAATATCTTTACATTTTTTGTATTACTAACCTTTCTTTTGTGTCCATTAAAATAACGTTAAATCGATCAGAAATGCAGTGTAGACTATGTTCATGTAAATCAATATTGTCGCTGGAAACTAGATTTTTTTATGGAATATCTACATAGGGGGAGAGGCGCATTAACAACAACCATATTTCCTGTGTCCCAGTGGCACGTTTCTGTTTGCTAATCCATGTTTATCATTTAGAAGCCTACATGATCATTAGAAAATGCTTCTGCAATTATGGTAGCACTGCTGAAAAATTTTGCTGATTAAAGAAATTTGTTTTCTGGATTTTTTTTTGGTTATTCAGTCTCACACTGTTCAAATACTCCTACCATTCAAATCAAAAAGACTGATCATTTCTTTGTCAGTGGGCAAAAGTACAAAATCAGCAGGGAATCAAATATTTTTTCCCTCACTGTATGCACTACTCTCTTCAGAGAACAGGGCAAACCGACTCTAACCATAAATGAAAAAGGAGTGGGTGGCCCCAGTGCACAACTGAGCAAGAGAACAAATACATTACTGTGTCATGTTTCAGAAACAGATGCCTCACAGGTCCTCAACTGATAGCTTCATTAAATAATACCCACAAAACACCAGTCTCAACGTCAACAGTGAAGAGGTTACTTTGGAATGCTCGCCTTCTAGGCAGAGTTGCAAAGAAAAAGCCATATCTCAGACAATGTCAATAAAAATAAAAGATTAAGATGGGCAAAAGAACACAGACACTGGACGGGGGAAGATTGGAAAAAACTTTATGGACAGCCAAATTTGAGAATTGAGGTGTTCGGATCAGAAAGGAGAATATTCGTGAGACGCAGACCAAAATAAAAGAAACTGGTGGAGTCGTCAAGCATGGTCGAGGCAATGCGGTGGTCAGGGGGTCCTTTGGTGTTAGTAAAATGGGAGATTTGAACAGGGTAAAAGGGATCTTGAAGAAGAAAAGCTATCACTTAATTTTGTAAAACCATGCAATATCTTGCGTATGACACTACATTGGAGCCAATGCTTTCCTACAACAGTTCCAAACTGTGCAAGAACTATTTAAAGATGAAGTGGTAAGCTTGTATTCTGTCTATGATAAAGTGGCCAGCACAGTCACCCGATCTCAACCCTATTGAGCTGTTGTGGGAGCAGCTTTATCTGATGCCAGTCCAATTTATAGTAGGTGCTTCAGAAAGCATGAGATTAAATCTCTTCAGATTACCTCAACAAATTGACAACTGGAATCCCAAAGCTCAGCAAGGCTGTCTTGGTTCCAGATACAACAGATACCTTCAGAGGTCTAGTGGAGTCCATGCCTTGACGTGAGGCCTGTTTTGGGAGGGCTGTTTTGGTGGTATAAGGGGGACCTACACAATATTAGGCATGGACTAACAATGCAAACATGGACTAACAATGTTATGGCTGATCGGTGAAATGCACAATTATGATCATCATTAAGATGATACTCCTGTCGATTTCATGAGGGTAGCATACTTCGTCCTTTTTGAATGTCTGCGAAGTTCTCCATTTCCCATATTTGATAGATCGATGGTAGTGTTTCAAACTTTACATATAATTTTGCTGTCATCTACTTTAAACACCCAGTCCTTGAAGTCATCATTATGTTACCAAAACTCTTTAATTTAAAATATTCCTGGCATGTTTGCCTTCGTTAGCATGTACAGGAAACAGTATATCTTGACAGAAGTGATAGGCAGTTGACGAGCGGGAAGGGGATCAATGTTCGCTGAAAAATGAAGTAGCCTAACCATAACAATACGCAATACATCAAATGCATTATGTAATTATTAAGAAAAATACTGCATGGAAAATACATTTTGATAAATGCCAACGAAAATTTAAACATGCTGTAAAAATCCCTGAAATTCCATGACTAAAACAAAAAATATATATAAAATCCCCTGACTTTCCATGTCTGGAATTAATGTAGGTCAAAGGAGAATTAATGCTGGTCTGACCTGGAGGCCTGAAATTCGGTTCACAAAGAAATTTGCCACCTTGGATTTTCCTATCTTCAACTAGAGCTCTGCACCAATCGTCAAACCAGTCGGTATACAGTTGTGCTATATGTTTGCATACACTGGCAGAAATTATGAAAATATGGCATTGATTTTGAAAATATGACTAATTGTTGTTTTGCTGCTTTTTAAATCATAGTGATAAAATAATCACCCAAAGAGCCCTGATCAAAATATCATATACCCTTGAATGTTTGACCTTGTTATAGACACAAAAGATGAAACGCACAGATGAAAATGGCAATTAAAGGTGAATCACCCACACCCACAGATGAAAAGTTTCAATTAGTATCTGTGTATAAATAGTGAATTAGTTTGTTAGCTCTCACATGGATTCACTGAGCAGATTAGAAACTGAGCATTGGGGAGCAGAAAAGAAACATCAAAAGAAATTCGTAACAGTGTAATGGAACTTTACCAACATGGAAATGGATATAAAAAGATATCCATAGCCTTGCAAATGCCAGTCAGTACTGCTCAATCACTTAAGTGGAAATTTCAGAGATCTATTGATAACAAGCCAAAGTCAGATAGACCAAGAAAGATTTCAATAATAACTGCTAGAAGAAATGTTCAGGATACAAAGAAAAACCCACTGGTAACATCAGGATAAATACAGACTGCTCTGAAAAAAGACAGTGTGGTAGTATCAAGGAGCACGATATGAAAATACTTGAACAAAAATGAGCTGCATGGTCGAGTTGCCAGAAAGAAGCCTTTACTGCACTAATGCCACAAAAAGCCTGGTTACAATATGCCGACATCACCTTGACATGCCTCACAGCTTCTGACACATTGTATTTTGGAGTGACGAGACCAAAATAGTGTTTTATGATCACAACCATAAACGCTTTGTTTGGAAAGGGGTCAACAAGTAGTGAAAAAAATCCCAACCCCATGGTGAAGCATGATGTTTTGATGTTTTGGGGGTGTGTGAGCTCTGAAGGCACGATGAAAATATATGGCAAGATGAATGCAACATGTTATCTGAAAATATTGGCAGACAGTTTACATTCTTCTCCACAAAAGCTGCGCATGGGGCGCTTTTGGATGCAAGACAATGACCCTAGCACAAGGCCAAGTTGACCCTCCAGTGGTTACAGCAGAAAAAGGTGAAGGTTCTTGAGTGGCCATCCCAGTCTCCTGACCTTAAAATCATTAAGTCAGGAAATGTTTGGAGTGAATGGGGAATGAATAGGAGTCAAGGGTAATTCAATAGGAGTATGTGGAGATAGAATAGGCCCCACAATTTCCGCTTGCGAATATATTTTCTTCTTTGATCCATTTTCAAATTTCGGAAAAATATTGTCATGTTATCTTCTAATGTACCTATGAAGTCATTAGTTGAATTCAAATACAGTTTGATTGCACTCATCTGCAGGGTCTGTGTTTTAACTCGCCCTGAGCCAACAAATTCATCAATTGCTCACTGTTATGCATACATCTTATTGCTGATTCATGCTTCAATGTCAAACGCATCTGCATAGGATCCGCAGACATCGCAGAGAGACGCACGTCGGCACAGCCAGGCCGCAAAGGCTACACACACCAGCTCAAAAATCTAGAAGTTCATAGCTACATGTACGTGAATGGCAGAGCCACACAAACGATGATTGGTTGGATGGTGTAAGGAGGGTTTTACGCAGAGTACGTAATTCCAGCCAAATTTGACTTCCTGAATCAACAAAGACAAAGCAACAATGGAGTCTGGCGGTGTGGCTCAAATAGAGGAACTTTTGATAGCATAGGAGAAATTCTGGGCAAAGAGCCAGCAACTTGCCAAAAAAAGTGGGAGCTGATGAGGGACAAATGTAAAGAAGAAATGGAGGAGTAAAAGTGGAGAGGCAGGAGGGGAATAAGGCCCTCTGTTTTATTTAATGTTTTCTTGGCTGTCCAGTCACAAAACACGGAAACAAATAAAAATGCTGGTAAAGGAGGTAAGTTCATTTTGTCTAATCGGCAAATTCATTGTTGATTACTTCTACTACAAAGTTGGATAACTGACCAGTAAAGATGAAAGATTCATATAATTAAAACAGGAAACACAAACAAAACTTAGTTGATGTTTTTCTCAATACACTTTCGTTATCCGTATGGACTGGGAGTAAACGTATATTGTAGTCACGCTGTCTAAGAAACTAAACTGCACTGTACTGAAAGTGTATACTCCAGTGATTTTGTTGCATTCATTTTTGCATGTATCAGTCGGGGCTGTGTTAATTAGCTAACTACTCAGTTAAATGTAGTTAGATGTAGCTACCAATATTGCTGCCAGAATTGTATCTGTAGAAACAGACGCTTCATTTATCGCGAGATTGGCTTGCTAACAATAATAATAGTACTATTTTGCCATGATTTATAGAAACAAGTTTAGCTAGCTAACACTATTTTGCCTTGACGACTCTTCATCCTCCTAGAGAGCACTAAAGAAAATTAGGAAGAACGATGACCTGACACATCGACTTAACCCTCTGGATCAGCACAGAAAAGAGAGGGAAGAGAGACATGCCATGCTCCGTTCCAAGTTTGATGACGATATTGCAAGATTTTGTCACACCATAGGTGACCTGATTCGCAAAATGCCAGAACATAAAAAAGCACTAACCAAGTTGAAAATCCATCAGCTTTTATTTGAGGGAAAGAAAGTGCTAAAGACACTGTTTACTTTAGCCACATGGGGGTGTGTATTCATCTTTTTCCAAAGTGATAAAGTAACTTTTGTTGTGATTTGAGTGATAATAATTTGCACACTTCATGGATGTTGACCCTTTGAGTTATTTGATAAAAAATTGTTTCGTTTTATTTACATTATTTGATTTAAAATGCAGAGAAAGTGCATGTTTGAACAAAACGTTTGAGTACACGTTCTTTGCATTTTAAATAAGTTCAATGTAGTCTGCTGTTTTCATTGTTAGCAATACGTTCTTACACTTAATTGTCCATACAAATATTTGAAGATATTTGAAGACACCTGGTGCCACACTCTAATCAGCTAATTAACTCAAAACACCTGCAAAGGCCATTAAATGGTCTCTCAGTCTAGTTCTGTAGGCTACACAATCATGGGGAAGACTGCTGACTTGACAGCTGTCCAAAAGACGACCATTGACACCTTGCACAAGGAGGGCAAGACACAAAAGTTCATTGCTAAAGAGGCTGGCTGTTCCCAGAGCTCTGTGTCCAAGCACATTAATACAGAGGCGCAGGGAAGGAAAAGATGTTGCAGAAAAAAGTGTACAAGCAATAGGGATAACTACACCATGGAGAGGATTGTGAAACATCAACCCATTCAAAAATGTGGGGGAGATTCACAAAGAGTGGACTGCAGCTGTAGTCAGTGCTTCAAGAACCACCACGCACAGACGTATGCAACACATGTGTTTCAGCTGTCGCAGTCCTTGTGTCAAGCCACTCTTGTGGTCCAAAGTTCTCATGTTCTCTGATTAAAGTACATTTTGCATTTCCTTTGGAAATCAAGGTCCCAGAGTCTGGAGGAAGAGAGGAGAGGCACATAATCCACATTGCTTGAAGTCCAGTGTAAAGTTTCCACAGTCAGTGATGGTTTGGGGTGCCATGTCATCTGCTGGTGTTGGTTCACTGTGTTTTCTGAGGTCCAAGGTCAATGCAGCCGTCTACCAGGAAGTTTTAGAGCACTTCATGCTTCCTGCTGCTGACCAACTTTATGGAGATGCAGATTTCATTTTCCAACAGGACTTGGCACCTGCACACAGTGCCAAAGCTACCAGCACCTGGTTTAAGGACCATGGTATCCCTGTTCTTAATTGGCCAGGAAACTCGCCTGAACTTAACCCTATAGAAACTCTATGGGGTATTGTGAAGAAGATGCGATACGCCAGACCCAACAATGCAGAAGAGCTGAAGGCCACTATCAGAGTAACCTGGGCTCTCATAACACCTGAGCAGTGCCACAGACTGATTGACTCCATGCCACGCCGCATTGCTGCAGTAATTCAGGCAAAAGGGGTCCCAACTAAGTATTGAGTGCTGTACATGCTCATACTTTTCATGTTCATACTTTTCAGTTGGCCAACATTTCTAAAAATCCTTTTTTTGTATTGGGCTTAAGTAATATTCAAATTTTCTGAGATACTGATTTTGGGGTTTTCATTAGTTGTCAGTTATAATCATCAAAAATAAAAGGAATGAACACTTGAAATATATCAGTCTGTGTGGAATGCCTGTATACATTATGCAAGTTTCACTTTTTGAATGGAATTACTGAAATAAATCAACTTTTTGATGATATTCTAATTATATGACCAGCACCTGTAAAGAGCTTTTCTATAAATGTGTATGTCAATAATTCATTGAGAGTTCAGTTGGCCAGCCCTCAGCACCGTATCCTGCAATGGAACAAGAAATACCTCATCAGATCAGGACTCCAACAGCAGCCTGAAAGGCCCTCCCTGTCAGCCAAAGAGCCTCCCTATGTGACCTGTCTTCGCCTCGCCATTGTTCAAAACAGAGTCTATGGAATTAGGTGGTATATAATTTGTTGCAGGTGTGTTGGCAGCATCTGTATCAGCCAGATATGTGTGCACTGCAGAACAGGGCTTCACCATATGTGTACATTTGTCAGGTAAGACTTTCAGCTGTTGGTCTAGAATTCTCCCACCTTGCGACCATCATACCAAAGGAGTTCTCATCACATATCTGGCCCGTGAATGTTGATAGTTGTAAATCCTCTTGCTTTTGTCCAGATTGGCACCTGGTTAAGCAGAATATAAAATGACATTTTAAATGAAATAAATAAAACAGACTAACTGCATTTTGTTATACTCAACTTATACTGTTTAATGACAAAGTTTAATCTATTGTTATTGAACAAGTAACGTATTAAGAAATGCATTTTGCGTCTAACCAGAAATGCAAATAGAGGGCAAACTATTTACAAGTATTAAGTATATGTATATACAAGTGGTATGTATACATCTGCAATTAATGGAAATGCTTTACATATGGCAATTCTAAATGTACAATGGAAGCAAACAGAAGGCAGAACATTTACGAGTGTTAAGTATAACCCTAAACCTATTGTTAATCGAAATATCTGCTTATGATTTAACCCTCCAAATATTTTCAGAATATCAATAAACAATTGCTTACTTTGAAAGGGCTTCATCAGATTTACATGCAATGTAAAGGCAGCATCTCTAACAATGACATGGGGATGGTGACAACTATCCCAGGAAGGTTTGCTGCTAGAGGGAAACTGTCCCTTGAAGCAGGATTGCGTGAAGTGGGCGGCTTGATGTGCAATAAAGAGTTTCAAGCGATGCAGAAGATCGTTGAAACAATTAGCTGACATGCAAAAATATTTTAAATACACCTCTTCATCCATCTTATGCATTTTCTGAACAAGCACACTATATTCTAGCTAGCTACCGAATATATTTTTGACCAACTATAAAGTTACTTCTCCTGTGAAGCTTTGCTGATCAACAACTGAACAAACCAACATTTTGCACGTCATCACCGCCTAGTGCTAAAAAATGCAATGGCAATCTACACAACAAGGGCGCAACTATAAATGCTGAGAACGTCTGCATACACACGCATGTGACATTAACAACACAGACCCGCAGAAGCATAAATCAGGCTTTAGTTAACATTATTAACAACATATATTTCTTACACTAACTATTCCAATCTAGTAAATATTCATTTCCTAAGCACGCAATATCTGCTTGCTACCCACTGGTTGGTATTCAAACAGGCCATATGCAGGTGCGTGACAGGCTTTACAGGTGTGGGTCCCTTCTGTGCAGTTAACAAATATTATTTAACTCCTGAAAAGCTTCACATTGGCTGGCCAACTCATTTTCTGTTGCAGGTTTAATAAAATTTAGATTTCAGTACATTTATGGGTGAGGTGTGAGGGTAGCAACTGTGTAATGCAGAGGCAAAAATGAAAGTCACAAAACAGCACTGACAAGGAATTACCTTTCTTGTCTTTATCATAAAATAGCGGCACTCAATGAACAAACACACAATAACTCGTGAGGAGCAGGTGAAAACGAATAACCTAAATATACATCATAATGGCTAACTGAAAACAGGTGTGAGGGTGTGCTGCTCCAGCTGGCGGTTAGTAGAGAGCATGAAGCGCAATGTGAAGCACGTAAAGCCATGCCTCCAAATACAGTGTACCTATAACAGTTTTGTCAAGACTCACTGGAATACATGGAGAGATTCAGAATATTAGTAATAAGATAGTCAGCTGAATACATGCAAATTCTTCACCTTTTCAGCACCATTTATTAGATATCAAAGTTGATCTATTGCATTACTTCAGACATAAGATATATAAAAAGATGTATAAAAAGTTCGGATAACATTTATCCCTGGAAAGGAGCTGTGACTTAATTTATTCCTACTTATATTCAATAGTATTGTATTATCCATTGTGGGGTTATTTTCTGTTGTTATTTTTTTTCATTTTCGTTGTTCTTTGCTGAGCTAAGTTTTGTCAGACTACATATACACACACAGGCCACAGTAAATATACTGCGCACCCCTCCAACCCAGAAACCACATGGTTCATGAGGCGCTAATAGGTTGCTGGAGCATGTGCACATAACATAAGGCCTCAAACTATGGAATCAGTACATCCATCGCTTTGGTTTGGATAGTCAGGGGCTTTTCTCTGCAGCTGAAATCAAGAATTCAACAAGAGTCATTGTGCAAGTGTTGCCATTAAGGTCTGATCACAGGAGAGCTCAAACAGCGCATCCACCAGGTTGGATGACAGGTGAACGGTTGTCATATCCAGTCATATTGTTGTGGAGTTGTCTCATTTCTGTCTAGTTCATTGTCCTCTATAAATTATTCCACCTCGGGAAACAATATGACATTGCACAGCCATCTCTCCAAATTATTTTTTAATGCATGGTTTATCAGACAACTACAATAGGCCTATGATTGGATTTGTGCGTTGTAGCTTGTCGAATATACATGATTTACAAACCTTTTCGGATCTGTCAGGTGTTCTGCAAGTTGGGACCCAGACGCAGGAAAATGCACTCCTCATCGTGAAGCTCAAGAAGGCTGGTGAGAACTTTCACATGCGAAAGCTACCTGATCTCAAAATGGAACAGCAGGGCTTCATAATCCGAGCCCATCTTTTGGCAGAGGGTAGTGAACAGCCTGGTGTTCTTGGTACATGATTTACCATTTCAATAGCATGTAGCTCTCTCCTTTTGGTGGAAAATATTTTGATTTATCGACATGTAAGGGACGCTTGGTTTGCAAATGTTTTTTCAGTTTCACTGGCTTAATCTTTTGTATGCAAGAACCTCTGAGCAAAAAACGTATTTGTGGATTATGCACATCGTTAATGGTAATGCAAGTATGCATAGCGAACTATGAAATCCTCTTGATATTCTTGATGTTTGAATGGGTTTGTAATGCTGGAGGGCCTTTCTCTTGCATTGCTCATTTCTCACAGGCTTATTTACACAGGAAGTTAATCGCTTTTCTGAAGGAATGCTTTCATCAGCTGTCATTACATTTGTAAAGTAGTGATGTGAAGTTTGCAGACTAATCGTTCGTTTTGAACGAATCTTTTTAGTGACTTGGGACTCACAAGTTTTTTTTCTGACTCGTTCAGTTGTATCGTTCATTTAAACATTTGAAAGTGGATTACCACTACAAGATCACTTGCTTCATACCCGGTCTTCCAGCTCAGTTCGCCGATCAACTTCTGTGTATTCGCAGAGAAAAATAAATCAATAAATCAAGGCAGGAACACCATTAAGACATGTTTATAACTGATAATTGAATGCTGACTATAATAATGAATGAAGTTAGTTGTGATTGATGCCATGAAAAAAAATTGAAAAACAAGCATGCCTAAGTAAAAAGACTCGTGAAGGACAGACTTGGTACATTTTATGTTTCATTTGAATGGTTGTTTTGTTCATTTGAATGAATGGCAGCAGAGTTCTACCCAACCACGGCATACACTCTAAGTTATACATTCGCAAAGAAAAATTGACCAAGACAATAGCATAATAAAGAGATGTTTGTAATCGATTTTTGGACACATGGTAGGTCTAAAATAATTAATGATGTAATTGATTTTTTATTGTAATGATAAACACAGATACAATCAAGTGACCAGACAGTTTGTCTGGGGCGGTTGTGAACTTACACTAAACTTTTTGTTTAAGTCTAATTATTTACAAACATTTTCAGTATTGAATTCAAATGTTATTAACATTATGCCAATATGCATGCAAATAGCTGAACCTTTGTAATCTATTTACAAACCAACAGATTGAGGACCCCCGATGATGCTACAGAAGACATCGATAGCTTCAGTTATGGACACCCCACCTTGTGGCTTCACAGCGTCAGGGTTTTTTGTTTAATTGATTTCTTTCATATTTGAAAGCTGAAGGTAATACATATTTTACTGACAACTCATCAAAACTGCGATGTAGGTTTGAGTTAGAATAATATTTTAGCCTGTAAGTGGATCATTATTTGCGTGTTAAGCTAGAGAAATGGCGAAAGATAGTGCTAACAGACCAGACACAGAACAACCATCAACATTTACAAATAATCAACAGATCACACCCCAAAACACTCAAACACTGTTGATAGAGCAGATTATCAATAAAAAAGAAGGCATTTATATGTGGCTGTGAATAATGATTCTACATGCTTTTCAGTTTGTTTGATGGATATGTTGAACCCGCAGTACAGATACTGAGGTCCTGGTTAGTGGTCGTGAGCTACATATAGATGATTGTGTGGCATTCATGGATATTGTTCGGTTTGAAGAAATTACAGGGTGTAAAATCGTTGTCTTCCATCGAACACGGGATGGTCACTTTACCAAGTTTCAAAACAGCGAGGACACCCACCCTAGAACTGTCTTTATGTACTCACACAATAACCACTTCTATGGAATCGTGAATCTGAAGGGTTTCTGCATGTGTCACATGTTTGTGAGTCGTGTTATACAGGTTTTAACACCCGTGGCGATCATGGCTGTAAACAGCTATAGTGTCGGTCTTCATGAAGATAGTCATAACCAACCCCATAACACAAAGCAGTGCCCAGACTGTATGCGGATATGTTATTGTGACTTTTGTTATAGACAGCATAACGGCTTGAAGCACCACAAAAGTGTGGGACAATGGGTGAGCAGGTGTGATCAGAAGAAATACTGTGTCAATTGCGGCCGTCATTTCAACATTAGTAATACCAAATATAAAGTGCACTGGTGCACATTACGCCATCTGACTTGGCAACCACCCCCCCCCCTCTTATCTTCTCCTTACCTCCCTGAATGCTTGTAATTTGCTACCGTAATTCACAACCTTCTCATAGTTCATACTTGGGTCATGTCCATCATTGTCCACAAAGTAAGAGTTACATTAAGCTCATGGGCCACACTCAGGTGATCTCTTATCACAGAGATCACCTGTGGGTTTATGATCAGCTCATGGGCCACACTCAGGATACCCCACTAGTGGATACAAAGGCAGTAAACTTTAGAAACGCCCCTCTCTGGGCTCTTGACGATTGCCTGCTCATGACCATCTCTCAGCATAAGGCCCATACATTATGATGAACATAGAAATTGTCTGCATGTGTAATTCATCCTATCCCAGAAGTAATTTCCTGTGTGTGGATTCCACATTAATATGTTTGTAATACAACTATGTGATTATACATTGCACATTAATATTTTCATAAGTATAAGGTTATTTATTCATTTTATAGAAAAATCCCCAACAATGGTTACATCTTGATGCAGTACCTTGCTAACAATGGTATTGGCACGATACTTGTTGCTAATGGTAGCAAACTCATGATTTTTATAGATAGCACATTTAATTAGAGATAGATTGATAGTCATTGCTTCCTACCGATGAAGCTGGTGGCCTTGCCACGTGCTATGGGTTTTAAGGATTCGAAGTTTAACATCAAGGAGAATCAGAACTATGTTGGTGCCCATCTGGAACCACAATACTACGGTGTGAACACCATGGTGGCTAATGATAAAGATTAGTTTTTGCAATGGCACAAAATTGTTTCCGCAGACCCCTTTGTCATGCTGGATAACATTAAGGCTTACTGTGTGAATGATGTGGTCATCTTAAGAGAGGGTTGTATGCACAACAGTCTCAAGTTCCTGGAGTGTGGTGGTGTTGACCCATTCTGGTCAATTACGATGGCTTCCGCTTGCATGAAAGTCTTTTGCAACAGATTCCTCACCAAGGACACCATTGCATCGGTCCCCTCAGACTACAGTATGTGACCATTACAACCATTGTCAGAAGACATTCACAAACAGCTCAATCCAGTGGCTTGAATAATTGGCCTCTGATCAGAATATATCAATAAAGTATGCCATGAACTGGGGTGAAATGAAAATCTGTGCTTACTATGATGGTGTCTGCACTTCTAGGCTGTTTCTGGCAGTCACCCAAAGTGTTACTGTTCAACAAGCACGAACCTGGTAACAAATATTGAGTTCGGGTTGAGGCACCAACAATGGCTGACAAAGCTTGAGGCTTTAAAAGAACAACACAATGTACATGTTCAATACATATGAGAGTGTTAGATGAATCAGCTTAAAAACACATCCGCAGATGTCCAGGTTTTCTAGAAGACCTTTGATGCTCCAGAGTACCTTGACCCCCGGGATGCTCTTTTTGGAGGTCGTACCAAGACAATTCATTTGAAGTTTACGGCTCGAGAATAGGAGAAAATTCAGTATAATGATGTCTGTAGACTTTACCCATTCTACAACAAGACAAATACTTTTTTATATTGGGCATCCAGACATAATCTATTGAGATTTCAAACCGCTAGACTACTTTGGTATTGTTAAGGCTACGGTGTGTCCACCGAAAGGCATTTCTCACCCCATTTTACCGCACGGGGTCAGCGGTACGCTGTTCTTTCCCATATGAAGTCTTTGGGATAAGGTGGGTGAGCGGACTAACCTTACATAAACAATGTTAATTACAGATCCGGGGGAGTTAAGCCACTTCTTTTTTTTCCAGTGAAATAGAAGTAGTTTTTTTGTCTTTCATCTCAGACACAGTTGCGATGGTACAGTGGCGTTACACAAAACAGCGGTTGTATGCTGCGTTCACAACCGCTTACGCTAGACTTGAGTTGTATTCACTCTTGGAGTAGTTGGATAGACGTGTATTCTACACAGACACTGATTCAGGGATCTTTGTCACAGGCTGTGTGGATTGGGTGCCCCCACTGGGGCCATTATTGGGTGACTTGACCGGATGATGACAGCATCGCTCAATTTGTTAGTGGTAGGCCGAAGAAAAAACGAGTAATGTCTAAGCGTTTCGGAGTTATGTACAACAAGCGTGTCCTGCCCCCTGATTACAGCACAAGGCCTACTGGGTAATAAATCACATTCTAGGATGGATAGTGATTTTGACCCATGACTTCACCACCCATTCAGCTGTGTCATTAATGACCCTAGTAACTTGGCTAAAACATATTTTGTGAAGATGCTGCTGTATAATGCTAACATTGTTTTCTCCAAAGAAATTCAGAATATTGTCTGGGTTTATTCATGTTGGCAACCGTTGTATGATGAAATGTTGAAGGTGAGGGAGATTTTATAGAAGGTCTACCAGCATCACTGTGTGATAGCCGATTTCAGAAATTTCAGCCAATTCAGAAAAACAACCTTTTAATTATTGATGATTTAATGAAAAGTGCTTCGGAGAGTTTAGAGATGGAGAGAGTTTTCTCACAATATTCACACAACTGTAACCTGAGTGCACTTTACCTTGTCCAAAACATGTTTTAGTAGAAAACAAGGCAAATTTAGTAGAACTGTTAACTTGAACACAAACTGCGTCATCTTGTTTAAAAACCAACATGACAATCAGCAGATTAGATTTTTAGGCAGACAGATATTTTTTTAAAGACGCAACACATCCGCCTTTTGGTTATTTTCTTATTGACTTTAAAGCTACAACACCAGAATACTACTGTCTGAGAACGGGGTTAATTTCAGGGGATTGGCCTGTCGTGTACGTTTCTAAGAAAGTCTGTCTAAAAAGTGGTCAATTTACCACTTTTGAAGAGGTTATTTAAGGCACCGGCAAGTCAATGAAAAGTTTGTTTTGAATCAGCTTCCACCGACCTGATTCAATCACTCTGTGAAAAAGCACTTAATCTAAGGCACGGAAATATACCTTTAACAGAATCGCAGCTCTGAAAAGTAAAGGGACATGGATCATGCTCAGAAAATGTTTCTGGTACCACAACATCTGTTAGAAAAACTGCGAGAATCCAAAACGGCTAGCACCAATAAAAGACAGTCTGTTGAAAATAATTTGGACTCATCGATTCGCAATATACTGTTGAAGCCTGATATGGATTTACATGAGAAAGTTAATAGATACTCTGCCATTTTACAATGATTTTGACTGTTGTGAGACAAGGGGAGCTTGACAAAAATACACTGACTTTAAGTCTTCTTGGGTCTGAGACTGGGCCTGATGTAGTAAACATTACTGAGGCTATGCAAACTGTTGACCGAAATTATAACTTTGTTGATGAAATTTTGGATAATGTACCTGTGCGGCATAGGAATGTTGAATATATTCTTAATAGAATTCACAGGTCTATATTTTACTTCATGGACTTCAAATAGTAAAATCATTTTCAAAGGAGAGAACATCTAGGGTTCCCACCTGTTGGATCTGGTTACAAGCCTGACAGCAACCAATAACATTGCTGACGCTAGAAGGCCGTTGGGTCAGGGGGGAGTGTTATTGGAGGCCATGGCATGTCTCAGCCTGCCTTTCACAACTATTCCAAACGAGCTTGTAAGGCATAACATCAGTTTGTATAAACATACTTCAGGCGACACACAATTGATGATTTAGCCTCTCCCCCAGCAACTGGTTATCAACCAACCAAAGCTTTCTTTGTACCCCCTGCATGTACCCCACAAAATGGGTTCCGTTTCATTGTTTTTATTTCATGCTTTTTATTGTTTGTGTTTCATTGTCACAGTGCATGTTTTACCTTGAATAATTGTATGAAAACTACAATGTAAACTGATGTGGTTTTACAAATGGTTTTATTTTTGAATAATAAAGCTGACATACACATGATTTACTTTTCTGTTTCTTCAACAACCATGACACAAATTAAATGATTCACAAGATTAAGCATGTTGTATGCTATTAAACATTTGCTTTTCACCCTTACTCTGGTACATCTTAGCTACAAACTTTGAGACTAAGTGCATCATTTTCTCATAAATCATCAATATAAGAAGACATAGCGTTTTTATAACTCAGACCTCTTGTAATTAGATAAAGAACACACAATGGTGTCCACACATGGTTGAATCATGTCCTGTACTTGTTTTGAACTGTATTCCACATTCTCACAGGTTTGCAGAAAGAAGTTGATTTTTGGGGGGGGAAATAAGTCAAATCTGGGAGTTTCCAAAACTCATAAAACCTTCCAATGACATCGTTTGTGATTTAAATAGCCAGCCAGTGCTCCCCGGGGTGATTGCTTGGGTGTGTATTAACAATCATCAATAATCAATCATCATCTCGGACTGGTCCACTAGTTAGTTGGTCGCATGCCAGCACACCATAGAAATTTGTCCTAGATGAAAATCGGTTCACCACACCGGTCAACTCTGGGGTATTCGTTTCCACACCGTTTTCCAAATAGTTGTCAACCATGAATTGATGCCGGTTTGACACTTTGAGTCAACATTTTTATAAACAACCAAATTAATTGTTTGGGGCATTGGTTGTCTTAACCTCATCTCAAGTCATACATTCCCTAACTTGATCAAGGATAGGTGCTGACCACATTCCTCATCTGGCGCACAGTTGAATGCATAAAGGGCATAGCTGTGTAAGATGTCAGACCTGAGAATCTAGGTAGAGTTTCTGAGGCTGCATCTTATAGTCTAAAAGATTGTTTGATGGGTCAGAAGTGTTATTTTGCAGTCACCTTACCCACTTTGAATGAAACCAGCTGATATTGATCAGATTTTCCTTCAATACAGAACTCATCAAACTGACTTCTTTCAATACAGATCTCATCATACTGACCCTTACTAAGAGGCACATAGTGTGGCTTTTAGTTACAATGTCACCCCAAGTAAAGGTTTTCCACGTATGCAGGTTTTGGAATTCTATCAAAGATACTTACCAATCACGTTTCAAATCGAAACCTTTTTTGGTAAATTTTGTGGTATAGATTGAACTCGAATTGTTTGGATAGACGAGTTACTGGACAGCGTTATGTAGGAACCACTGTCATCCATGTTGATCGCAGTCAATGTAAACGACATTACCCTAAAAATCCTGGAGTTTTATCCAGTTTCTAGGTCAAGGACTTGTTCCGATGGTATCCAGCTGTTGAATTTCTTAGGCCAACCAAGCCATTTCACATGACAAATTTTCTTCCCTTTCTATACTTTCTCATCCAGAACTGCGTCTAATGTAATCGTTTTATCCTTAGCCACGAGTAATTTTAGTAATTCCTGTTCAAAAAAGGTCCCAACTATCACATCACCATCGTAATCTTATAGTCTATATACAGGAGTCTCATAGTATCCCCAACCCGGAACTTGTAACTCTGATTACGACTTATCATTGTTGTTGTACCATACAGTCTAACTAGTCTAACATTTTCTCCACAAACATCAGCAGGCTTCATCTTAATAGACCGATGGTAGCTGTGGTTGTAACCATGAACTAAATCTTGAACTCAACTTAGTGATGAGTGTTGGCAGCTGTGAGAAACCTACACTTTTGTGATTTAATTATTTTATTCAAACTCTCAACGATACTCGCTTTGACATAATTTCCTGTAGCAGAATGTTTTATGTTGTACTTCATTAACATTTCAAAATTGGGATTAAAAAACTCCTTCCCCTTGGCCATTTGGACTTTTTTGTGTGTCCTTCCTTATTTTAATGTCTTCAAATGCTTGCTTTACCTCAATAGCGCTTTTTATTTCTCAGCACACAAATCCAGACGTTTTTGCTTAATACATCAATGCATGTTAACATACATTTCATGTTATCATTTTCCACACTATAAGCACTCATGTCAACCAAATCCAGCTGAAAATTTGATTTTATATCATGAACAATGTATAGCTACAGGCCTGTGTAGCGTGTATCTATCCTGGGCGAGTAGCCAGTCATTTGCCTCGCCATTTTTGAGGATCTCCCTGGTTTTCTCCAATTTCACTCTTTTCAATCCCTCTCTACCCACATAAGCACCAGGGTTTGCCAAGTCGTAGTAATTACTTTTCATAACCTGTTCAGACATTGTAGAATATTCGGGCAATAATGAGAAGTAATACATGTTTAAAATTGTTTTATCTGAGTTTTCAAAATGACATGCCTACCAAGAAAGTCACAAAGGTTACACAAACATTCAGATTTCTGCTGATTAGAATATCTTTTTAGAAATGTCTAACAATTTAGAAATTCATTCTACATCCACAGCATCTTTACTCAACAATTTTCCCACACAAACATCTGTTACATACGTAAACAAACATGACAGGTGCCCAATTTTAAAGTCTTATCAGCATAAATTTTTTTGCAGATTATACATGAAGTTGTTTAGATCCTTTAATTCAACACCATTTGACAAGATGTGTTCCTGACCATTTCCATATGCTTGTTCAGATTATTAAAACGTTTTATACCAACATGGTCTCAGTTATTAAAAGGTCTACAAACATCTTGATAGATTTGTGCATAAACTTTCTAATTGCTAAACCCACATAGGGTTTGTTTAGATGTAAACAAGAGAACAAAGGTTACCAATCCTTAGACAACAGACTCTTAGCTTTCATCATACCAAGACGTTACTGCGATGTATGGAAAGTTCTCAGCGGCCTCATCACAATGGGTCTCAAAACATAATCAGGCGGATCGAAATAAGAATGTCTTCCCTGGCTCGGGTGGTCCAGCTTACATCTGATGCATGCTTTGTGGAGAATAGCCGCAACAATGTTTTCCAGAATCATACCCAATGTTGCTTTGATGATCTTGAAAACTTTTGATGCAAGCCGCTTTTCCATTTTGTGACAACTCTTGTCAGTATTTGAAAGGTATGTCAGGTCCTAGCTGATTACCAAACCGGTGTATTCTTGAGACATGTTTCGTAAATTCTTCCGACTGCTTGATAGTCACAGGCGTTATGTCTGTTTTTACGTTGTGTTAGCTTAAGGCGGGGCTTCTGGGTCTTACGTCAGTCGAACATTCCACAGTCACAGTCACAATAACCTGCTGACATTTTCCAGAAATAGTTCCAATCTAACGGAGTTATACTGATATACTCAATCCTGAGTATATAGTTATACTATATACTCAATCCTTCGACAAATTTAAACAGTACATCTACCATATTATGGGTGCCCCGTTTCGGCTCCAAATATTTTTTTTCGTAAGGTGTTCCATGAAGTGGCATTCAAAAACATTTGATCAGTCACACCAGCCATAAATTCTTGGACTTAAAGTAATTCATAAAATGCAACCTCCGGTATCTCATGGTTGAAAATGTATCCACCAATCCAACCGTTGTCCAACTTCCATTCCTGTGTCAACATATCGTGGTGTAGTTGATGGATTCGAGGTAAACTCTGCATCGGTTTCTTCGGGGATGGTATATTGATTGCGGCTCTGCTGTCCATTTGTAATCTCTTGTCGACTTGCAGAGCTACGGTTAAGCTTTTAGCTTTTAATGTTGTTTCACCCAAAATGCTGATCGCAGCATAATCCGCCATGGTTTGTAAGAATTAGGTAAGGTTACTCAGGCACTACTGAATGACCATCAGTGGTGTCTGCGCGGGTTAAATACACAGACCCAGCCAAGCATATCATAAAACATAAAAGGTTAACAACCATCTCTTAACACTTCTGTTTTAAAACTTATCGGAACATACAATGCCGGGGTTTATTGCATTGTTGAATGCTATCATGTTGCCGAGATAACACTATTTATTGCTTGGGAATTTAACATTCCGGAACCCTAAGACCCATTTCTTAAACATCAAACATAACCCACCTTTTATAACACTTGTCCGGGGTGTTAATCAATCATTGTAAAACATCAAACATGGACACATCAATGCAATCATAAATTATTAATAGAAAGTCACCAAACATGCATATGTCATTCCAGAAGTCCTGCCCTAACACACATCATACAGGAAGTCCATATGTCACACTGGAAACCCCACTCACCACACGTCTAACAAATGTATAAGGAAGGATAAAAAAGTTTGTGCCGAGGTCCGATCTACATGTAAACAAGTTCGCCATGAGGCACTTAGTTCCTGAACCTTAAGAAACTATTTCCTGTAGCAATGAAAAAACTCTGTAAGTTCAAATATCCACTAAGTGGCACAAATTCCATTTACTTGTATTTGCTCTGCTGTGATTCAACGTGGTGCAGAACACATTTGATTAATTATAACAGTATATGAAAGAAGATATTCAAAGAATGATTTTGGCACAATGGCGCCCCCTCCCGTGTGGCACCCCATGAACTGCAAATACTGCATACTCCATTATTGCGCCCCTGTGGAGTAGTATTGTTCTTCATTCATATACAGTAAGTACACGTAACACCTAGTACACAAAACATAGTTCCTACATAAATACCCATTCTTATCACATGCTTTCATTCTTGTTATTACATAGTTATGTGGGAACTACCCTGTAAGTAATGGGCTGTAATTTGAAGGGTTACCACTTAATCTGTTTTAAAGGAAGAAGTATTCATAACCATATACTATAGGTTTTAGATTTCCTAGATTACAGCACAGTCATAGATGAAAAAGGCTTAATATTATCTTTATAATATTATTTAAAAATCCAACTTGGGAACCCACATCCCAAAGAGTCAGTTTAAAAAAAGGGTTTGTCTAGAGTTTATGCTGAAATATGGTTACGATCCTCTGAAACTATCTGTAAATTTAAACACTAGAGAGCCCTTGTCTTTCAATAATTCATTGGTAAAGTTAACCAACATATTAATCAGAAAAAGTTAATGAAGGCAAGCAAAGCAATTCCATGTATTAAGTCTTATCAAGAATATCTTATTATTCTATGAGGTTATGCACACATTACATGATGTCAATGAATGACTGCACGATACCCAGATCCCAGATGAACGATAGTCTTTGTTGAATTTGAATGAACTTACAAATTGGGGATGTGGCTGTGTTCTGATTTAACCAATCACATTCAAACTCATGTTAAATAGGAGTCATTACACGCCTGCCATCATTTTAAGTGACTCTGATTAATCACAAGTTGTTCTATTAGGAATATCCCTACATTTTCTCAGTGGCATCTCAGAGAAAAAAGCCATTGTCCCCAAAGAGCACAACAGAGACATTACCAGGAACTGGACGTCCCTCCAAAATTGATGAAAAGACTAGAAGAAAACTGGCCAGGGAGGCTTCCAGGGGGCCTACAGCAACATTCATGTTGCAGGAATTTCTGGCAAGTTCTGGCTGTATGCTACATGTGACAACAATCTCCCATATTCTTCATATGAATGGGCTATGGTGTAGTGTGGCAAGACGAAAGCCTTTTCTTACAAAGAAAAACATCTAAGCCCGGCTTAACTTTGCAAAAACATACATGAAATCTCCCAAAAGCACGTGGAAAAATGTGTCATGGTGTGACGGTGAGGTGACGGACTACTCCGCCTTCTCCCGCTTTTTCCATATTTCCAACTGCCATGAACTCATCCCGGTCCCCTTCATTTCTCTTGTCTCCAATTGTCTCTCACACCAGGTCCCAATTAGGTCATTTGTATTTGTTTCAATGTTTCTCCTCTGCTCCCCTTATTTGTCAGTCATTGTTCCATGTTACTGTGTGTCCTGATATGTGTGATGAGTTTTGTTCTCTGTTTCCATTTACTTTATACCCTTTATTATCAAGTGCTCTGTGTTTTCTGTTTCTTTGTGTTTTGTTAAAATAACAGCACCGACTGCCACAATCGCCTGTGCCTGGTCCGTTAGCTTCACCGCATCACAACTGTGACATATGGTCTGATGAAACCAAGATTGAACTTTTCCAAAAGGTATGTTAGGTGCAAAAAGAATACATGTTGGTGGCAGCATCATGCTTTAGGCCTGTTTTTCTTCAGCTGGAACCAGGGCCTTAGCCAGAGTTGAGGGAATTATGAACAGTTCCTAATACCAGGCAATTTTGGCACAAAACCTTCAGGCATCCATTAGCATTCATGATGTTATAGGTGTATTCCCATTGTCAGTGTGGACCCCTAACCATTACACAATAAAGTGTTATAGAACATAAAGAGAAAATAAATCTATATACTGTACACCACGGTTCAACAGTTGACGTCACTTAGTGATGTCCTCGTTTTCCATGAAAACATACATGAAATTTGTTTGAGTAGGAAATATAGCAAATTTGTCATTGACAGGGTCAGAAATAATGACTAGATAAATATAGTTATTGAGAAGTTTAGAAATTATTTTCAATTAAATAAGAAATGTGTCCTTTGCTTTGTTCAAAGAATCCTCCATTTGCAGCAATAACAGCTTTGCAGACCTTTGGCATTCTAATTTTCAATTTGTTAAGGTAATCTGGAGAGATTTGTTTCCTGTAGCAGCTCACACACATTAGATTGACTTGATAAACACTTATCTTATACGGTCAAGCTGCTCCCACAACAGCTCAAAAAGGTTGAGATTCGGTGATTGTGGTGAAAACTCCATTACAGACAGAATACCAGTCTCAGACCCAAGGTCTTACGCTGCTATATTATTGTGCTCAGGGAGTAGGGTAAACATTTTCCCTGCCTCCTGCCGTTTTAAATTTAGGAAGACATGAGGTCCTGGCCCACACCTGCGGAGTACCAGGCTTGACTCGTTGCTGTCCCTGTCCAATGTCCTCCTGGTTGTGTTGCAGATCAAGACGATACCTGACGATTTCAGCTGCCACTCTGCTGATCCTCCCCCCTCGTCTGTCCCTGTTCTTGTCCATCTAGTCAAGTCTCCAATCTGAACTAGGTTTAAACAGGCTCTGGGCTCAGCCCTCATGCATCGATTTACTATTACAATTTGGCCTCTTAATATGTTCACCCGGCACAGCCAGAAGAGGACTGGTCACCCCTCGAAGCCTGATCCTTCTCTAGGTTTCTTCCTAAATTGCGGCCTTCTAAGGGAGTTTTTCCTAGCCACTGAAGTTCAACACTACTGTTGTTTGCTCCTTGGGGTTTAAGGACGGCTGTTTTTTTAAATACATTTGATTTATATAAGATCCCTTCTATTCTGTGCAAATCTCCCAATTTACCACCACCAAAGCACCCCCAGACCATTACATTGCCTCCACCATGGTTGACGGATGATGTCATGCACAATTCCAGCTTCCTTTCATTTGGTGTGCGTATAACAAATGTTCTCCTTTCTCATCAAACTTGTGATGTGTCTGTCCATAACACATGTTTTCAATCTTGCTCTGTCCAGTCTCTGTGTTCTTTTATCCAATTGAATTTTTTGTGTCTATTGGCCAGAATGAGATATAGCTTTTTCTTTGCAACTTTTCTTTGCCTAGAAGGCGAACATCCTTATATCACCAATTAACTGTTGACTCAAATATTTCAGAAAGCTTCAGTTGCCCACCACTAGCCAGAAAGCATCAGTTGCCCACCACTAGCCAGAAAGCATCAGTTGCCCACCACTAGCCAGAAAGCATCAGTTGCCCACCACTAATTTGAGAAGGATCTTCCTCAAATGGCCACCAATGAATAACAAATGTACCCTGGTGACACCCACAGCAAATGGACCTCTGACAACGGGGGGCCTTCTAATGTTAGTACAAGTTTAGAGCGTGTTGGCCATGGCTGGCACCAAAAGAAATGCCTGATTAAGTGCATCGACACAAAACTTTACCAAAGATACCATACATTGTTTTTCCTAAAGGATTTCAGACAAAGGTTTTTGATATTTATCCTGTGAAATGAAGGATTGTGTTAATATGCTTGGTATTTCATAATGCTTTTTGCATTGGATTTCAGATGTTTGCTATCATCATGAACTTCAATTTATTACTTTGTCAATAACGGTATCCAAGTAACCACAAGGAAATGTTATAATTTTGTGACTGTATCAAACAAGGTGCCAACAAAACCTCATCCTGGTATCAATGTGGATATTTATGGTCTGAAGTTTGGCCAATCCGAGGTCATGCAGATTGACTGCCAAAATTGACTGATGTCATATTTTTTTTTTTCAGATTGACTGCCAAAATTGACTAATGTCATTGACTGACATTATTGGTTGTCATAAACCACAATATACAATATTAAACTACTCATTGGTCTCAGAAAATGTGTATGTCCCTGAGGCGACTCTTTCTCTGGAGACCTCCGCAGCACGAACACATTTTGGGCTGAGCTCCTGAGCAAACAGGACACCAAGGATTCTATTAATTTAATATTGGATGAACAATTTTGGAAAGCACACTGGAGCCCTTCAGAAAATATCAGACTTAATAACAAACAATGCAACATTTCTGATATGCCATTAACACTAGAAAAAACAGGCTTTGTCTTTTAGCAAATGTATAATTTTTACTAAAACATTCTAACAGACTAATAGAGTTATTTATAATATGATGAAGAAAATTTAAATAAACTCAATATTTCTGTAATGAATGACACAGGAAAACTGAGTGTAGGCTTCTGAGTGTAGGAGTCTTGTTGATGCTCATTTTCCTCCCAAAAAACGTAGCAGGAGTAGGGGTCTCGTGGTCTGGGTACAGGCAAAAAGTCAGTAACAAGGGATTTCAGAGTTGGCCTAAAATTCAAAGGGTCAGGAAAAGGCATGGTCCAAAATCAGGCTGTACGATCAGATGACTGGCTACGGTACAGAAGGATTAAACTAATTAATAATGAGAAAACACAGGCTAGAAGGGTTGGTACACAGAAGGCAATAACTATATAATAGGATCATCTAAAAACAGGCTCAACTGAATAAACAAACAAAACAATACCTTACAAAGAACTAACACAAATGGCCAGAACTAAATACTGTGCAAATGACAGCAGGTGTGATGGAACACAGGTGCCACCAATGAAATAAACAGGACACAGGAGGTGAGCTGTGTTTTTCATCCACATTAGGATTACAAATAAAGAAACATGGTGAAACAAGGAACTGAATAGGGCAACACATTGACAAAACCTTACAATTACTTATACAGTATGCTATTGTATTCCTAGTGCTAAAGTAATACAACTCTAGAATCAGCCATAACATCCTCCCTATTCTTACTAATAATAATTATTCTTACTATAATTTTATAATATAATACGTTCATTTGTATTAAAGCCTACTAAAAGCTTATGGAAAATTTTCTCTGAGATTTATTGTGTTGTCATAAAAATGCATACATTTATTCAGATAAACGGCACAATATCTGGCTGTCCTCCAGTCATATACATGTATTATATATCATGACCTTACATGGCCTGGTAGTGTTCCCTCTTGATTTTCTGCTCCACATGCTTATCAGCATGTGTGGGGCCCCTCAATAGTGGACACCAACTGCTTGTGATTCAGTACCTCATATAGCACAAGATAACAAAGAACCACTTCTTTAACAAGACAATAGAACTAAAATAAATGTGTATCATCCGGTAAAGACAGGCTTCCTCACAATGGTATGTTCCAACCTATGGTCCATGGACAGCGGGTGTGGGTAGGGTGTGTGGGGCTCATTAATAACAGGCCCAGCACCACGGCCCAAATATTGTACTTTGTTCAGAGTAAGTCAGAACATATGTGATGTGTTAAGTTTCTCATGCCCATATTCTATCAGTCCCCTCTTCACACATGTAATAAATAACCATTACATGTTGATAAAACTAGCTAAATAAAAGTACGATCCAATTCCTAATGGACTGACCAGGTCCAAACAGTACTGTTAAAAAAAAATAACGAAAAAGTGAAAATAAGATCCTGTTAGAAATCAGCGGTGGTAATAATAACTCATGTACTCGGTTGTCAAGGGAGAGAGTATTCAATGTTTATTGCAGCATATTGATAGTCTATTAGCATATAATGTTACAGTGGCTGCTGAAATCGTCAGATATCGTGTCACGATGCGGTGGTGGTGTGGGGGAATCCAAAAAACATAAAATCCAAAAAGGGGAGATGCAGGGGTTCAAGGGCGGACTTTAATGAAACTAAAAGGAAAACAAAACCGAGTGTCGTGCACTACAAAAACAACAAAACTTAAACCAGGCAAAGGGAGCAGGAATCAAACGCAACACGACTTGACACTGACAAGACAATACAATGATCCGACAAACACAGGGAGAAACTGACTGAACTAAATACACAGACTAACGAGCAGGACAGAAACAGGTGGGGGCAAAACACAGCTGAACTAAATACACTGATCAACAGGAACAAGGACAAGACAGCTCAACGAAAAACAGAAAACACGGACCGGAACGGCCCCAGCTGGCCGGGACCGTGACA
>JACXGJ010003686.1:6689-41689 GCA_016801105.1 Esox niger
AGATAAGGTGGGTACAGTGAGTTATGGTGGGTGAAGTCAGATAAGGTGGGTACAGTGAGTTATTGTGGGTGAAGTCAGATAAGGTGGGTACAGTGAGTTATGGTGGGTGAAGAGGGAGATACAGTGTTAGAGTGGGAAGTGGATCAGTCTAGAGTCACCTCCAAAAGACACCCTTAATAAAAATTAGCAAAAGGTCTGTAAAACAATTACATAGGTAATGACCACTTTACAATATGTGGAATGCAGTATGTTGTAGTTTTGAGAGACTGAAATGTCCATTCCCAAATATTGGCTGGCATCCTCTCATTTACCAGTGTTCCACTGGTTCTTGACTTCTTAAGTATTACCCTAATAGTGGTGAGTCATTTGTAGCTATTTTCTAATTTTTTTTGGTTCATAAAAGTCAACAATAATTTTTCATCTCCTGTACATTACATGTGATGTTGGTATTTTACAGACTTTTTTGCTCATCTTTATCAATGGTGCCAATCATTTTATAGAGGTGATTGTGTATCTTTTCCCCAGTGAGGATCAAGCAAAGGAAGAGGATCTTGTTTCACTTACATGCCTCCC
This sequence comes from Esox niger, assembly GCA_016801105.1. Classification (NCBI taxonomy): domain Eukaryota; kingdom Metazoa; phylum Chordata; class Actinopteri; order Esociformes; family Esocidae; genus Esox; species Esox niger. The sequence goes on from JACXGJ010003686.1 coordinate 7,263, forward strand.
ACCTCTGAACGACAAAAAAATCCTATTGCTGTGACATTTACCTAATGCAGCATGCATAAAAAAACATCTAAGTGGCATTTCCTAATTTTTGAAGTGGACGAGAGAAGAAACACTGTTTAACAATGCAGTAAATATGAAGGAATTAAATTGGAGTGTTCACATGTTTCTTCTGAAAATTTATTTTGGGACCCTGCTTATATTTTTGGGGCAGAGAATCTTATTACTGAATGAGGTATCGCTGTTATCATTCAGCAAATATGTTCTTTGCTGCTATCTGCTGGTGCTTATTGGTACTGGTCATCTTTTCACTTTAAAGCAGTTTCATTAGCATATCACTAGATGACGCACTCTGCTATTCTCCTCAACACTTTGATTAGTGATGTCATAGTTTGACCTCTAATCCAGAGTTTTGGGGTCAAATAAATAATTATGCAAGACACAGATAGAAATGTTTGGATGTTTGGTCTTTTCCATGGCATACTTCTTGTCTGCTTCCCAAAAATATTTTGAGGAAATGGTAGGGGAGAGACCTCTGTTAATTTCCTCCAATAGTTTTTGAGCAGGGGAGGAGGAGAAAAGCAAGAAGTATGTTATTGAGGGAAAGCCTCTGTTTAGTAACTCGTTGTGTCTAGCCTCCTGGTAAGAGGGGGTATTGTTTGGGACGCGAGAGGACAATGTCCTCCTGAATATGCACCATACCATACCAGGCTGGACCTATGCCATCGGCCAAAAACACACAAACACACACATATTGTCCCCTACCCCATCAGATTTGTAAGAAAGTGATTGTCTTGAAGGTTAAACACACACGTCTGATTGTTTGAATGAATGAAAAGTGGTGCCTGGTGGGTGGAGACGGGGGAAGAAGAGGAGGAGGGCTAGAAAAGGGGATAGATAAGTAATGGGGGATGATAGGAGTTGTATTAGAGATAAAAATTGTGTGTGTGTGTGCGTGTGCGTGTGTGTGTGTGCGTGTGCGCGTGTGCGCGTGTGCGTGTGTGCGTGTGTGCGTGTGTGTGTGTGTGTGTGTGCGTGTGTGCGTGTATGTGTGCTAGTATCTGATGGATGAATATTGCTGCTCTGTGGTGAAGGGTACAGAGGCACAGAGTGTGAGACAGCTGTGGTGGACAAAGACTGGAGTCAGGAAAGCTAGTCCACAGAATCAGAACGCACACACACGCATGTATATGCTTGCACACATGCATAGTCTTGCCAAAACTCCTCACATCCACTTTTTGGTAAATTGATCCTATATTTATATATATATATCCATAACATGACATATTAGCGTGTTTATTATTGTTATATTACCATTATTTCAAAGTCTTTATTTTAATATACAACGTCTGCATTTTAATATAAAGTATCTTATTTCAATGGTTTAAATCAATGGTTCACCTCATAAAATAAATGGACGTTTTCTATTAACCCAAACCAGCCTCTGAAAGAGCGCCCAAGTGTGTCTTCTTAGCCCTTTGCTTACAAAGCATTGGAATTATTTATATACATTTACTTATTCATTTTATTTCTACATAACTATGTAGAAACGGTGATCACAAAAAAGTGTTTTCTGGTGTGTGTGTGTGTATGTGTTAGTGTGTATTTGAGTGACAAAAACACAATAAAAGTGACCACCTGCATGCCAGACACACTTCCAGAGATACCCAAGAGTGATAGACAGCAACTGAAGGTAGAACAGGTGTGCATAACTCTGTGAGCAAAGGGACAAACAGCATTGTTGACATTGTCACCTAGAACAGTTCGTCCTCTGTGTGTGTAGGCGTTTGTGTGTGTGTTCGGGGACGCGGAGCGCCCTCTGGTTCCACCCAACCACATTTTACTCTCCCCCCTTTTCTCTCTCGTGCAGTGTGATGTGTGGTCATATGACAAGGTCTGAATACCGACACACACCGGACGTGATCGAGTAGGAGTGAACGAGAGAAAACAAGTGGCAAAGTGTATAGCCAAACCTGAGAGCGTGAACGGGCACTCCTAACTGACTGAAACGGAGAAGAAAAATCGGGAAAACAAGGGAGACGAGTTTTACCAATAACGTAACTAACTTTTTCAGAGAGTGTCGGCATTTCCAATAGATCGAAGAAACAATTTTGGACGAGATTTTCTTGTTATTTATTTTTCCTCTTCTTCGGTACCGTTACTTCATAACGCATGTCGCCGAAGACTGAGAGCAGCGTGTGAAAACTCATCACAGGATCGGAGGAGGCTGGTGTACGACTCGGGGCAGCATTTTGGACGGAACTTTTAACTTAAAGTTGAAACTTTTGCTCCCGTTTTAAAAAGGGTTATTGTAGAGCGTCGGCCCAGATTTTGGCTTGTGACTATGGTCGGAGAGATGACTGAGCAGGTCCGAGAAAGACCAAGGCCCAGCCCGGACTACTTGATGCAGCTGATGACGGACCGGAAGGTCATGAGCTCGTTGCCCAACTTCACTGGCATCTTTACACACCTGGAGCGTCTCTTAGATGAAGGTAACTTCGTAGGGTACATTGCGTAAATATCAAGTGGATATCAAAAGTCTACACACACTTATTCAAAAAGCAGCGTTTGTGCATTATATAAAGACTGAAACACACACACACACCCCCACAAAGTCATGTCAGACCTTTTTTTTTACCTTAAGGTCATGTAAACAAAAATGGATAATGGTGAAACAATTGGATAATTTCTCAGAAAATATTTCTTACAAACAAAACAATTCCATGATTGCATAACTAGAAAAATACTAACTCAAAACGAATACTTTGTCAAAGCACATTTTTCTTGGATTACTGGAGTACGTCTATTTGGTTTTGTCTCTATCAACATAGCAAACGAGTTTTTGGCATTTGTATTTTTGCAGAAGAGTAAAAGCTAATTCAAATTGATAGGGAATCTCCTGTGCACAGTCCTCTTTAGGTCACTACACAGTTGATTTTGGTGATGGAGGGTCTGGCTATTCCAACAAATGAATCTTCTTTTTTGATTGGTTTTGTTGTGTACCTCTGAGTGTTGTTGTGTTCAAAGGTGAAATTATAGAATGGTTGTAACATACAAGGTGTTGCTAAATGGAGTGATAGCCTTCCATCTTCAAGATCCCTTTAACCCTGTACAAATCTCCCATTTTACAATCAAAGTACCCCCAGACCATCACATTGCCTCCACCATGCTTGACAAGTGGCATCAAGCACCCAGCATCTTATCATTTGGTCTGCATCTCTCAAATGTAATTTGTTGTTATCCAAACACCTCAAACTAGATTTTTCTGTCCATAACACCTTTTCCCAATCTTCCTCTGTCCAGTGTCTGTGCTCTTTTGGCCAACTTAATCTTTCCTTTTTGTTTCCCAGTCTGAGATATGTCTTCTTCTTAGCAACTCGGTCTAGATGGCCAGCATCCTAGAGTCACCTCTTCACTGTTGATGTTGAGATTGATTGTTTTGTGGGAACTGTTTAATGAAGCTGCCAGTTGGGAATATCAGATGTTTGTTTCTTAAAGTAACAATGTATTGGAATGCTCTTTATTTCTCAGAACAAAAACAGACTGAATTTCAGTATACATTTCTGAGTTTCTGGCCATTTTGAGCCTATAATCAAACCCACAATTGCTAATGCTCCAGATACTATGCTTGTCTAGAGATGGACAGTTGTATTGCTTCTTTAATGAGCATAACAGTTTTCAGCTGTGCCTACATAATTGCAAAAGGGTTTTCTGATGATGACAATTAGCCTTTGATAAACTTGATACACTTTTATTAGCAATCACAACATTCCACTGGAACACAGGTTTGAGGGTTGGAGATAATGAGCCTCTGTATGCCGAAGTAGATATTCCATAAAAAATCTGCCATTTCCAGCTACAATGGTTATTAACATCATTACCAATGTCTACACTGTTTCTGATCAAGTTCCTAAGTGACCCCAAACCTTTATATATTGCAGCTGGAAAAGGCACATTTTTTATGGAATATCTGCATAGGCATACAGAGGCCCATGTACGAAGATCACTTCAAGTAGTTGATATATTAGTAGTGTTGCTTTAGTGACGGTGTGTAAACACACACACACCAGACTGTGGATGCTGTTCACAAATAGACAGTTGTTAGTCTGGGTTGGTGACCTAATGTGAGAGGGGGTGTGAAAATGGCGGCCAATCTCTGGCAAGGCACTAGGCTGTCAGTGGGGCTACACGGTCAACACCATGTCAGCCTGAACAGTTTTGACTAGGTAGGGATTGTAGAGAGTGATTACAATTTTAAACACAGAAACACACGGAAGTTGAGTAGACTATAAACTGACAGTGCGTTTGTCTGTGTTTGTCTGTGTTTGTCTGTGTTGGTCTGTGTTTGTCTGTGTATGTCTGTGTATGTCTGTGTGTGTGTGTCTTTGAGGTGATGTTCTTTTTTCAAGAGGACTAGCACATCACTTGTAACAAAGACTTTCCAAAAAGCTAAAACTACATAGAAACAAACAGTTCGATTTTATTTAGAATTATTGATAAGCATAAGTGGAATAGGAACAAGGAAAATTATAGGGGCGTAGGAGAAAAGTGTGGAAGACAAGAGAGGAGTAGGAGGGAATGACAAGATGGATAAAGAGGTAGGGGGGAGGGTGTGTGTGTTTGGTATTATCTGAACACTTGAACATGCCATTACCCTATTTTGAGCAGTGTGTGTGTGTGTGTGTGTGTGTGTGTGTGTGTGTGTGTGTGTGTGTGTGTGTGTGTACAGAGAGATATAGAGAGGGAGTGAAAGAGAGAGAAAGGTTAAACTAGAGTCAAACATGCACCTACACAATCAAATACATACAGTCGTACAGCCATATTATTTATTTGTAGCAGTTTATCTACATTGACAGTCTTGTTCATGAATCAGTCCGTTAAACATTGTAAAAAAAGACTGAAAACACTGTGATTGGGTAATCACACCAAGAAAAGTAGTGCTGAGATTTGATATTTGGAAGCCGTATAAATAGCTAAGGGAATGTAAGTGTTTTGATAAAAAAGTATTTTAAATTACAATAGAAGGCCTCAATGCATTTTGATTGGAAAAATAATTTGTAAAGTTGTGAAAACACTTTTGGGGGCATTAAAAAAAATATACAATCTCATACAAGCAAAATATGTTTTGTTGTGTGTTATTTTTGTTGGTATACCAAAACATTCACAAAAATGCATCCCTCTTACTGAGAGGGAGTCACATGGCTTGTTATATAAAGCGTGCAGACAGGCATCAAAGCATTCAGTAATAGTTTGATTGAAAGTCAGAATGGGCAAAACAAGTGGGTTCAGTGACTTTGAGCATGGTGATAGGGCACAGGTTCCAGTCTATCAGAAAGTACCTCCTTACAGTTTGTTTTCATGCACCACTGTGTTTAGGGTTCAGAGATTTGTGCGATAAAACAAAAAAATTGAGTCAATGACAACCCTTTTGGCCAAAACAGCTGGTTCATGAAAGAAAAAATGTCAAGAATCGTGCAAGCTAACAGACGGCGACTAACAGGCTAATATGGGTGCAGTACAATAGTGTTGTGCAGAACAGAATCACTGAGTTCTTTGGTCCTTGTTGCTGATTGGCAATGGCAGCGGACCACATCATGTTTCTCCTTTATCAGCTGAATGCAAAAAGCAACCCCAGTGGCCATGTTATTACCAACACAGGACTGAGAAGTGACAAATCATTCCCTAGTCCTTTCGGTTATAGGCCAGTATCCACTATAACACCCCATATATTGTTTCTAACACTAGATCCTCAGGTGAGTTATTTTAGATACTTATTAGTTAGGGTTTCAGAAAATGGGAAGTGACTTTGCTATACCAGCTACAAGGGAAAGCTGGTTACCTTGCCTACAGAGGTAATAGTCTGACATAAGTGAACTTTTTAGGGGTTTGATGGTGTTACCAATGAGACCTACTTAACTGTAAGTTGCAGTAGTCCAGATTTGAGAGGAATGCCTGGATGCGCTGCATGTGTGACGTAAGGTCACACCATAACAAATGTCATAGAGCGTGTTCCCCCAGAAGTGAGTCCCCATCTTGATTTTTGTGGTGAACCACAGGATGCTTTTCAGGGTCACTCATAGTTTTGCTGCGCTCTGTGGTGGTTCTGGGGAGTTATAAACCATTATGGACAGGTCCTAGAGTAGACAGACCTTCCCTCTGTGGAAGAGCAGCTCTGTCTTGTCAACGTTGAGCGTAAGATGGTGTGCTGACATCCAAGCATAAATGTTTTCCAGGAATATAGTAATATGTGTCGCCATTTGGGTGTCAGGAGTAGACAGGAGGGTGGTAGAAATGGACTTTCGCCACAGATAGTGAAAGAGAAGGGAGCGTTAGAGTGAAAGCATGATAAATCATCCGGAAGTTTCGTTTTTCTCTATTTTTTCTCAGCTGCCCACACTAACACCTGAGCCTACCAACAGTTTGAAGCATTTGCTCAACAGCATTGGTAAAGCCATTTCTTTGCGTTGATGGCAGATTAATGAGCGCTGGCTTTAGGGTAACATAGCACTTTGTTTTAACTTGGTGTGTGTGTGTGTGTGTCTGTGTGTGTCTGTGTGTGTGTGTGTGTGTAATAACTGGTTTACATGTGCGGCCAGGTGTGGTATGAGAGGCTTATAGCTGTTGTGATTATAGCTTTACATAATTAGGGTTCCAGTTATTATTGCTATGGTCACACTTAGCACTGTGCTTTTGTCACGTCATAGTTATTTCACAGTATAGTGTGTGTGTGTGTGTCTGTGTGTGTGGTAGCGGTAGCCTAGCTGGTAATTATAGTGGTTGGCATACTGTGAGTAACACATCATGCGACAGTATTGGTGGTCTGAGTCAGACAGCTTTAAACACACACTGCTGTTAGGGTGAGGGTTGTCCCTTGTTTTTGCACCTAGTGTTTGACTTTAAAGTGTTGTTCCACAAAAAAGTATTATTTTTGATATTTCAATTGAACATGTATCACACGTCTCCACATAGTTTAGCGGTTGCTCCTAATCGCAACCTAAAATATAAAATGTTTCATTCCAATGTTTGTGAAAGTGAATGCAAACACTCCACAGCCTGAAATGATGGTTCCAACAAAAGTTCATTGTTTAGGGTCAGGTGCAGCATCAGTAGCTATGTCTATGAACTTAGGAGTGTTATTCCCTCAGCTTTTTACAGAAAGCACATTGTTATTCTTAGTATTCAAACCCATTTATTAATATTTGGTAGAGCCACCTTCATTGTTCAAACAACCTAAAAAACCTGGAGCAAAATCACCTAGAACAATGGGCAAAAATCCTTCTGACACTGGGTGCAAAGCTGGTACATACTTATCGTAAATAAAGTACCTGTTACCACTACAAAAGGTGGCTCTATGAAATCATAGACTGTGAGGGTTGAACACTTTTGCAAGCAACATATTTCAGTATTGTTTCCTGAGAAATATTTCCAAACATAAAACCAGTGTCTACTTAAAAATGATTGATTTAGTTTTTTTAAATTAAATAACAAGGAACACTTAATGTCAATGCAGCAATAGTAATGAAGTAAAATGTCAGAAATGGTCCAGGGGTTGAATTGTGTTTGGAAGCACAGTATCTTTACAAAAGTATTCGAATCCCTGATAACTTTTGTCATTTCTGAATTACAACTGGCACATTTAAATGTTGTTCTGTTCAATTTTTTTAAGACTCTGGCCCACCTTCCCTAATCTATCATTGCCGGCACACTCAGCTGGACTCAGTCGCTCTAATCAACCCAGGCTATATCAAGCCCGCTGTTGCTCTGGGTTTCTTGTGCAGTATTGTCAATGCCATGTGTGTTTATGTCTTTGTGTTTCCCAAGCCTAGTTCTTGTACTCCTTGCTTTAATCCTAGTTAAGTCTGGTTTGTTCCTGCGTCTGTGTGCTGTCTCACTCCCTGCGATATCACGGACACTGTTACCGAAATTCAGTTATTTTAAGGTGACATTTATGCTGGGAAGAATTTGTAAGAAATTTAAAAAACAGTGGGAAAACACTTCTGTTGAACTTGTTTCAGATGGATTTCTAAGGATGCCAATCATCAAGAAGGCTTTTCAGTTTTGAATGATTTATTTCATGATTAATATAAAAAGTAGTACCTCAATGAAAGGTACATTTTTCACTTATATTGTGAATGAAAGATAAAGCTAAATATTAAATGCTTACCATTGATCATATCATTCTGGAGGTTACTATATACATCTCATCAGTGTAACATCTGACCTCAGTACAGTTTTTCTGTCCCCTAAAGTAGAGTATTTTAAAAACCGAGAAAGCTTGTCTGCGGGATCTATACAATGTTAATAAAGAAGGGAAGATGATAGAAGTGCAACCCTGATGAACAATCAACCATTTTACATCATACGTTTGACAAAAAGTACTGTGCCATTATTTTTTATCTTACACAATTAAGTGTTTCAGTTGTATTTCAAGTTAAAAATTCTAAAATCGACCCAGAAATTGGGAAATTATTTCTGGCTAAACTAATACTTCTATCTTTCTATTATTTCTCTCTGCCCCTCCCTCACTTTGCTCTCGTTCTTTCTACACCTTTCTTTTCCCTCTCTCCTCCCATCAGAAATAGGTAGAGTGCGCAAGGACATGTATAATGACTCAATGAATGGGGGTGTAGCTGCTGAGGGGCGGGACTCTGAGGAGCTGCCTGATGGGATTGGTCCAGTGGCCCAGCTGCAGGAGAAGCTCTTCGTGCCTGTCAAAGAGTTCCCTGATGTGAGTGGACAAAAATGTTTCAGCTTTCATAGTCTGTATTTTATTTTCTATCTTATCTCCCAAAAATATTTCATTCACAACAGAATGGTTTAGCCCACCTTCCAGATCCATGATTGGCTAGCAATTCATTGGGAAGGGCTGCTTTCTAAGCTCTGGGTCCTTTTTAAAGGGGGTTAGAATATATGGCAGAGGACCTCAGATAGAACTGATGACAGGATAAAATGACAGTATAACCACTGGTAACATACACACACACGCTGGCCCGCACAGAAGCATGCACACAAACACACACACCAATGGAACAGATGAGATCAGGGCTAAAAATACAGTGCAAGCAGATTCTCATTTGTGTGTGTGTCTGTGTGCGTTTGTGTGATGGTGTATGTTTGTGTATGGTTGTGTATGTTTGTGTGTGAGTGTGTGTGTGTGTGTGTGTGTATGTGAGTAAATTATGCATGTGTAAAAGGGGTTCAGAAAAACAAACAGACACAAGGGTGTGACAGGTAGTCACACAGGGAATCAAAAATGGAAAGAACTAGTGAGATAAAAGGTGATAAGAAAAAAGGCTGAGAGAAAGAGTGGGGTAGAGAGGAAGGTGGTGAAAGAGAGGGTAGAGAGAAGGAGAGAGCTACAGCAGAGGTAGGGAGAGAGAGGGAGATAGAGAGCTAGAGAGAGAGGCAGCTGTCTTGTTAATCTCTCAGCTCCAGTGACAGATAAGGTTAAGGGAGTCTGGCCTCACCATCAGCCAACACATACAATGACCTATTCCTGACTCTCTTTCTCTAACACCCAAACACTGACACACACACACACACACACACACACATATTTATAAACTAGGAAGTTTGAATCATAGATTCTGATTTGCCAAAAGCTGTTGTATATGAGACTGTTTACCACAGGTATGTCAAAAAATACCTGCCTGTATATTTCTGCTATACCACGGCCAAGGGCTGTCTCAGAAATACTCAGGTTTGTGCATATGAACAGCGCTTCGCTGTAGTATACTAGCCATATACCACACAGTTGTAAACACAACTTTACAGGCTTTAGTTTAAAACAAGTTACTTATAAGAACCAGAGGCCCCGTTTTATCATTCATGTGTGAACAAAAATATTTGCATAAACTATGAACCGGACATATTCCATACAAAGTATGAAATCTTTCAATTGGAATGTTTGCTTTTGAGTGTTGGTGAATTCACAAACAGCCATGTCTTAGCACACAGCTCCTGCCAGGTGTTGGAAATAAAAACCTGCCACTGAAACACGTGAAGTAGTTAATCGGGAAATACAAAAATCGGAAAAGAATGAAAAATGTTGGCATGTACCCAAACCCTGACACGATACACCAATACCTCTATTTCATTCTTAGAATTTTTTTTTTTTGTTATTTCGTTGTGCTGGCTTTTCATCAGGTATGAATTGGGATGAATTAGGTCATATGTTTAATTAAGGACATTTCATTAAAGGCAAATGTAAGTAGATCATACATCAAAATATCATACTCCTCATTCAAATGTTTAGTATTTGAGAAATGGTTGTGATTAAATTAATGTATACAGCTCCATCTTATGTCTGAGCCCAAAATATTGTTTATTTTTTGCGTTCACTTTTTCTCAATTTCATGAAGGGTGCCAATATTAAGTGGACTGTAGATAATAATAAATAATTCCATCAGATGAAAAAGTTGAAAAATGGCTCTCTGAAATAACCCATTATTAGGAAATACGTGCTCTATGAAAATAGATATAAAGACAATGAATTATTGTGAAATCATCAATTAATTTAATGTGCCCAGATTGTTCAAAATGCAGTTATGAAAAGAAATGTCTAAATATATCATTTTTCTTTTTCTACGTCTATTCAAAATGAAATGCTGTATTAATATCTTTAATTTGTTATTCAATTGCTTGTTTTGGGGTAGTTTTAGTATGGACCTCCCACCATATTACTGTTTTTTGTGTGGCGTTTATGGGACGGTTTGATAAATAAACCCCCCCAAATTTCCAGCAGAATCGATTTTTTTTTAATGCAGTATTGATTCCTTCTGTTGGTTTTCGTGTGGCTGTGTGTAGTTCAACTTTGTGGGGAGAATCCTTGGTCCGAGAGGACTGACTGCCAAACAGCTGGAGGCAGAGACAGGCTGTAAGATCATGGTACGAGGAAAAGGATCCATGAGAGACAAGAAGAAGGTATGTATGCACACCGATATACCGAAAAAGAAACGTGCACACATCCACCCATACAGCATAGTGGATTTATGTTGGTTAAAACTGTTTTAGATGTGAATAGAGCTGAGTCCATCTGCTACTCTGTTGCTTCTGGTTTGGGCTTCCTGGCCAGAGCCATGCAGCCGTTCAGTGGAAAAGCTAACTGCACGTGGAGCAAATCCAGCATTCCATCTACCTCAAGGGAATACACCCATCCCACATCTCTGAGAATGAAAGAAACAGGGGGAGAGGGAGAAATGGATGGAAGAGATGAGAATATTAGTTGAAAGAGATTGACCTTCTATGTGAGTGGGCATTGTTCAGTTATGGTATAATGGCAACCTTGTAGTTCCAAACCTGAAGCCAGTGTGGACGTTCGCCGGGAAATATGCCACATGTTGTGAAGGAAGACGCTCCCATCCCGAGTCAAACAGTAATATACAAACCAGGATCATTTTTGTTTTGAATGTGTTCTAGGAGGAGCTGAACAGAGGGAAGCCTAATTGGGAACACCTGAGTGAGGAACTCCATGTACTCATCACAGTTGAAGACACACATAACAGAGCTCAGATCAAACTACAAAGAGCTACCGCAGAGGTCAAGAAACTTCTCGTACCAGCTGTGAGTAGGAGTTTCATGCTGTAATTGTGCGTGTGCGCATGTGTGTTGGGGACTTCTCCGGGCAGCATGTATAAAAGCGTCTCCATGGTAATGCATGTTGTGAAAGGAGGAGGGGATGAATGGAGAGACTGTTCACTTTGCTCTGCACTCTATCACTCCTTTCACTCCTCTTACACTCAATTCATTCCGTCCTCCTCCTCTCTCTCTTTTCTCTAGTGAGCTCTTTCCATGTGTCCCTCTACATTTCTCACATTCTCTTGGCCTCCCACCCTCTGCTCCCACACCTCACATACAGACAGAATAGCTGACAACACTGTTGCTCTCTTCTGTCTTGAAACTCAACATTATATAGTAGTTGGGAACTCCCCGATACTCTGAAATTTCGCTGCACTTCTTTGCACTTTCTGTCAGTTTATTATACATTGTTCCTTTTCTGTTAACATCTGTACAGTGTAGTGTTCATCAAAACTGTTGTAAGGTGGGAGTTGGCTAAGTACAGTACCGGTACCATATGATCCATGTTAAGGTAATCCAGGAGACCAAAGGGTGAAAGATAATTATATCAGACTTGTTTGCAAAATAGAGAAATTGATTAATGTTCATGCTGGTGGTTTTTCATCAAAATATCCCAGCCTTTGTCACACACGATTGCAACTACAAAAGTAGTGAGCACTGTTTGAGGTTTGCCCAGGAAAGGAATTTAAGTTGGTTTTGAACACAGATTTACAGCAGGTTCTCATTATATCTCAATATTCTAGTTTTCATTCGTGGTTTTTGATGGGGCTAACCAATGTAGCGCAATCCAACCTTAAGCCTGTTGGAATGGATGGGCATTTGATGGTGTGTGTGTGTGTGTGTGTGTGTGTGCGTGTTTGTGCGTGTGTGTGTCTGTGTGTGTGTGTGCGTGTGAAGGCTGAAGGAGAGGACAGTCTAAAGAAGATGCAGTTAATGGAGCTGGCCATTCTCAACGGAACCTACAGAGACGCCAACATCAAGCAACGTAAGGATGACATCATCAAAAAGTGCCATTCCTCAAACCATCAGTGGGACTTTCTAAAACACATTTTCATTTCCTTTTAGTAATGGATTGCCTACTTCTTTTTCGTTGCGTGTGTTTGTGTAGCCACCATGGCTTTCTCCATAGCCTCTCAGCAGCCACGACTCATCTCCAGCCCCTCCCCCGTCATGCAGCAGGCTATGAGAAACCCCGCCCCTGTTCAACAGCCCAACCTCATGCCTCACCTGATTCGTCAGATCCAGAGTCAACAGGCCCTCATGCAAGGAGCCAATCAGCATGCAGCACTCATGCAGCAATCACCAGAATCAGGAGGATTCTTCTACGCTCCATACGATTATTCCCCTTACACTCTCACCCCATCTATACTGGAATATCCCATGGACACCACTGGAGTATTAGGTAAACCCACGCTTTCTACACAAGTCAGGTAGATTTGGACAAGAGGGTTGTATTGTTGTGTTGTAACCTGGTTTCATCTCTCTGTCTGTCTCCAGGTATGGCCTTCCAAACCAAAGGCTGAGAAATAGACTTCCTAGTCATGGACTGGCACACACACGCATACACAAACACACGCGCGCACACACACACACCCACACGCGCGCTTATCTGAGATGGGCCGCTTGACTGTGTTATTAATGTTTCGCTGTTTAATTATGTCATTGTTAACCCCTTTGTGTTCTGGTGTTGTGGTCTGAATGGTGAGCAGGAGCGATGACGGCTAAGGTGCAACGCCACAATGTGAGGGTCCATCCTTACCAAAGAGTAGTGACTACCGACAGAGGTCAGTTAGAGCTCCAGACAGAGTGAGTGTGGGAGTGGGAACACGAGTGTGTGTGTGTGTGTGTGTGTGTGTGTGTGTGTGTGTGTCCTTCAGTTCATTCGTCAGTTGGCATATATTTGAAGCCTGCTAAGAGAGGTGTAGGACCAGAATATGAGGAAAGGTCAAACCGGGCTGTGTGTAAAAGACAAACAAGTCTGTTGCAAAGCGGTAATGATAGGAATGGGTGAGTCCTTTCCAGGGGTGATTATTCCAGGGCATTCACAGCCCTATTGTCAGATAGATGGAGGCATGTGAGATTGTCTCCTGCTTTTAGAATGGACCGATCCTCCATGTGACTGACCTTGTGACTCTCTTGATTTAGAGTTCCAAGAGCTCTCATCAAATGCCGTTTCTCTCTCCCTCTCCCTCTGCCTCTCTTTCCCTCTCATTCCACTACTCACTACTGTTCAGCCTTAGAGACAAGTAGGATTGTCTCTTTCATATTGTCTTAAATGGTTTTCATTGTCCCCCTTTATGAAGTATAAGGAAGGGACTATAGATTTGTCTCCCTCCGTATCTCTGTAAATATGTCACATTAAATATCCTAGACACCATTTGCCCAATTCAGATGGATCTTTGGTGAGTTTTGTGCCACCCTGATCTGGCATTTAGAGAATGATGCTGATTGGCCAAAGGGTGGAACTATAACAGCTATCGACAATGCTACATTTGCAAGGTCATGCCTCTAGCCTCGTTTGACATCAATCAATGAAAGTCTCTATATTGGTTGTTCTCCTCACAAGGAATAACACGGTATGCAATGACGAGCACATGTTTATATCTCTTGATTTGTTTCCCTCAGATGACTGATGGAATTTGGCAAACATTCTCAGGGATATAAGTCTGAGATAACCCATGCAAAATATCAGACAACACGAGCTCTCCTTTGTTAAAACGTAGTTGAATGATTCCTTTTTGCCACAGAGATACGGCGTTTACAAATTTGTACCGTCTGCACCAAAGTACTAACAAATATAATTTGTTAGTCATGTGATATATCAATTGGCACTCATTCATAAGGGATGACATGTTTACTGTTACCTCGTTGGAGTTTGTCAAAGTAAACACAACTTTCGATTTCTTTTTATGGTTTTATAATTACTGTTTTGTATCTTCATGGATAAGAGGCACACAGTACTTGAAGCTGAAGGAGCCTACAACTCATAAACATAGTCCATATAATTCTATATAGAATATGATCCTATACTTCTAAAAGGCTACTGAAACCTGTATTATCAGATCTGGGTCTAAAGTCACTTCTTCGGGTGGGGATGGGTTAACACAATATACATCGAGTTCTTGCTTGTGTGTTCTCGGATGTTATAGAATTACTGTGTGACTGTAAAATATTTTGAATATCATTTTAAGTTATGAGCAGGGCATGTTTATTACATTGTTGGGATATTTACATGACTTTTTGGGGGATATTTTCATTACATTGTTGGGGAAATTGTCATTATGCTTTACGGAATGTAACGCTCTAATTTATATTTATGAAGAAAGCCCTTCTAAGGGTTGTTTTAGGACCACTTCATAATGTTGAAGTGATGTTATTGTTTTCTTGTCACTGTGATTCAGTTTAACTGATCCAGTCATGCTGTGTATACGTCTTAGTTAAAGTGGTGTTCATGAGAACCAAAGTTTGAGATTAAAACACAGGTGAAACCCACAAGCAAATGCATTAAAGTGAATATAATTATCTGTTTAAACCAGTTCTAAATTAATTATTTCTAAAACCTCATCTCTTAACATATGTCTCTCTGTTATTGCAGGCCTCTTGGCTTCTCTAGCATTCAACTCTAATGCTTAACAGCAGTCTACAAACCATCACCAGATACTTTTAATCAATTAATTGGTCATCATTGCATTTGGTCTTTTCTGGCAAGACACCATAATGTACACCCTGGCTGCTGCTAACCATTAAACTGTATGTTTCTTAACCTTGCACTCAGCAACCACCAGCCTTCTTATCTATTCCATCTTAGGCAATGATGATTCATTTGGATAGATTAAGACAACATGGTCCCCGCATACTGGGTTAAGAAATGTAATGTTCGTTAGAACAGCTTTAGCTGACACTTTCACAACCTAAGAGAAAACCGTACCTTCTGCTGTGTCCATAGTTTCTCAATGTGTATAGTGCAGCTATTCTCACGGTAGCAGTGCCGCCGGCTAAAATGGGCACAATCTATAATGCCTTCGTTAGCAGTACATAAGCATGAACTCCTATATCATGTCACTTAGTGGAGATGCCAGATGTTGTCAACTTGCAGAAGTTGACTAATAAATGCTTATGTTGTGCTAGTGAAGGTATCATGTATGTTCTCAGTGTGTATGTGAATGCCGTAGTTCGTTCACGTTGTCATCCTGACACCACTAGCTGACACTAATCTCTCTCTATCTTTTTCTCTGTCTTTTTTGTTTCCTTCATTTCTTTGTGTCTGTCCGTCTGTCTCCTAACCCCCCCAGCTGCCACGGCAACTAACCCCTGACCTCTGTGCCCACTGATGACCCTCTCGTCTCAGCCCGTGGCTCATTCGTTGCCATGCTCTGGATAGCAGCCAGACCCCTCCCCCCTGGAGTCAACTCTGCCTAACCAACCAGAGACCGGTGGCCATGGTATCATCCCTTCAGGATCCAGTTAGGACCCATTCACCACCCACACCCATCCAAACAGCACAGTATCAAAGCCACATGTCCCTTCTATAGGAAAACCAACAGGCAAACCACCGAACCCCAAACCAACCTACCACCTTACTGTCACCAGGCTCTATTCCTTGCCCAGTGAAGCTGGAATATTAGAAGAGTAACACAATAATAAAAGTCGTGTATGATTATAATTATACCTCTACAGGACAGTGACTAAATAAATCTACTCCTGTACTCAAAGCATCACAGTCACACAAAAGGTTGAGATTCGATCACAACGTGCCTGCTTGCCTTGCTATGGGTAACATTACACTTTACCGGGTGCTACAGAGGGAAGAGTCTGAACCACAGTGTTGGCTTTACCAATACAGTATTATATGTATCTGAACAAAGTGCCTATTTTGTTCCGGTAGAGAAATCCCTTAAAGACCAGAACAGTTTTTATGATACATTTCTGTTTTCCATGAAAAGAAAAAAGACCATATTTTCTATGTCTCAACAAAGCAAAAGAGATGTAGTGGGTTATACAGAAACCATCTCGATGTTGTGGTCTAACATATGTCTACATTTGTCTTTTGAATTTAGAGTGAAGTGTCAAGAAGGGTCAGTTTCTTCCATTAGTATCGTAGAACCTCCTCAGAACAGTGTTAATGTTTTGTTTATTTTCTTTGGGGAGGGATGTGTATGTACATTCGTGTGTATGTGTGTGTGTGTGTGCGCGTCTGATGAAGCCTGTCATATAGTGTTGTATTATTTTATGTGTTATATACCTGAGCTCCTAACTCGCCTCCTGCAAAGCGGTTGTTTTTACTCCACACAAATCTTCTTCGAGACAAAACATGGACATACAGTATTTGTAACATCTGTTTATAATATACTTTATTTAATTTTGTATGTGACAAATAACATTAAATGATGTTTTCAGATAAGAACAGTGTGCCTTATAGATTTATCAGATTCAGTTTAGGAACTTACTTTGCCTTCAACCAATGTGCCAATCACCAAGTGTCCAGAATTTTGTATGTTCTGATATTTTTGAAAACCTTGAAATATTCTGGAAATCGATTGTTCATTACGTGTTTCAGTGTTTCTTACCTTTAGTGCCTTCTAAAGAATGATTATTAACTCTGTAGTATTGTATATTAATCTACTATTTGTACTAACTGACCAGTCCTATACTGTTAACCTCTCTACTCATATCTGTCAAGGCTTTGGTTTCTTTTAAACATAAACTGTGTGAATCTGAATTTTAAAGGTGTGTTGATGTTTAACTTTTTAAAAGCTGGTAAAAAATAATAACTTTGTACTGGAAAACAGTAGTACATTATTAAACTGATAGTTTAAAAAAACTAACAAACTTTGTCGCTTTTTCTCTGTAGCTTCCTTTGTTTCCAGGGAGCTACAATTCTGCATACTAATCTTAGACACACTACAGATACTATTGGAATACTCTGTAATACTTTAGAAAAAGTATGCTGAACAGAAACCTAGTCCCCCTCCTCTCTCTTTCTTATCTCTTTCTGTTGATCTGTCTTTCTCTCTCCCACTCAAATAACTGGACATTTGGGTTGGCTAGATGAGATTCCTGGTTGGAGGAAATCTGAAGCAAATCGATTGTGCAACCCACCCTCACACATCCACTTATACCTACTCACACTCAGAAACACACATCTGCTGAGTGAATTATACTGGAGCACTGACTCTCCCTAACGTACAGTATCTCTATTTCCACTATATAACTACTGGCATGTGTCATATTTTAACTGTTGTAGACTCCTTTCTTTCCCTTGGTTTCTCTCTGTCTTTAAGACTGCATTGAGAGGGCTGCTCCCAAGCACACATATAGTATGACCTATAAAATATTTGGACTTAGGGGTGTCAATGAACTGTTCTCTCCTCGCCCTTCCTACTCTCTCAGGGAGTTGCAAGGTAATGGAGCCTCTGGCTTGGCTCTGTGCATTGGATACTGCCCGGCAGCTGTAGGAAGAGAAAGAGCAGGCAACCTGCTGGTCTAGAGGAGGCCTGATCTGGCAACCCACTGGACTTGAGGGAGTCTGATCTGGCAACCCATTGGACTAGAGGGAGCTGATCTGGCAACCCACTGGACTAGCGAGTGGGCTCAAGAACATCAGTATGACATTCCATTAGAAGGAGTGTGGGGTAGAAGAGAAAGATAATTAGTTGGAGAAAACAAGGGTTTGCCTTTCCCTTATGTCTTGTTTTCCTATTGCGTCATTCTCCCATTTGGGGGTTGAGGCAGAGGCACCTGTCAGAAACATCTAAAATTGTGTGTGTATGTGTGTACACGCATGCGCTCTCTCTCTACTTTTTCTGACTGCTGCTCCTGTCTTCTTTCTCATTTTATCTGATATTTATCCAGGATCTCTCATACCATCGCCAGAACATCTGGTAATCAATTCTGCTTTTTGTCTAATCCTGCCTACTGCCAAAAGCCCACATTGTTCCAACACACATTATACTGAGCTTGTCTAAAAAGCCATAACTTGATCTTTGTGCCTCCATGGTTACAAGCATAAATACACTACGGCAGGGTCCTGTTCTGCGGTAGTTTAGTCCATAGTTCAGTCTAGCCAAAGAAAGGGGCAGGATCAAATATAACAGGGAGGGTCATGTGTGGACCAAGCGTTGGGAGGATTTCAATGTAAGTCATCAAGCCATGTTGCAACAAGTGTGCATGTACAGAAAGGAGAGACGAGAATAATATAAACATGACATCACAGCTATTTGTCTCACATGCACATTGTCTTTTTGTGCTCCGTCCCTCCTGTTTATTGGCTGAGGTTGAGCGCTTGGCTGGCCTGTGTGGGTGTCTGTGCATGTGTGTGTGCAAGCGTGTGCGTGAGACTGAATAGGGTATTGTACCAGGCCAGCGGGTCCACAGGGCTCCCATACAGAGACAACACTTACTCACGGACTGTGCCTGGCAGCTTGAACACACACAAACACAGACACACATACACACTGCAACAATGATGGTCTTCATTGCTCCACTTGCCCACTTGTACTGGGATGAATACATAATAACACAAATGATTGCATCTAAATAAGATGTTTTGTTATTCGTGTTTCGTTTTTTTTATTACCATAATGAATTCAATCAGAGACCCTTTCACCCTTTTTCTCTAAACGGATAGCATCACTGGGCCAACTGTACATACAGTACACTGAGGGTGCAAGCTAAAATGTGTGTGTGTGTGTGTGTTGTCTCAAAGCAAAACACAGAAAGAGTTTACCAAAATTGGACACCTCACACATAGTGAAATCTGTTTCATGCTTTTTAAATATGCAAACAATTGAAAAAAATACATTCGAATTATATCAAAAAGAAGATCTTGGTTTATTGTATATTGAGACATTGGTTGTTTTTTGGGGCTTTGGCATCTCTTCAGAGCCTCAGTAACACCCTGGGCATTCAACAGTGGGCCTTTGTGGATCAGGGGTTTTGAGGATCCCAAAGGTTCCGGACCGGCAGCTGTGCAGTTTTCAACATAAGGCAAAAAGGTGGAGTAGTGTGCCCTCTGCAGTTGGACATTTGTGTCGTGAATTGGCAACAGGAAAGATGTCCTGGGATTTGTATTTTGAATAGTATAGCCTGTGAAAGATCCTGATTTGTGTAAAACAATCTCCTGAGTTGATTGGAAATATATTATGAATGCCAACTATCCTCCCAATCTGCTAAGGTTAAGACATTTCATTGCCAAATTCCTTCTCCCAATGTATTGACATTGAGTTGACAGATTGAATGTGTCATATACGGTACTCTCTAAGTATTTGGACAGATATTTTTTTTTTCTTTGAGCTCTATGATCCAAAAGATGGGATTTGATAGCAAAAATTACAAAGACATTAAAGTATAGATTTTTATACAATTCCATTTTTTTCTGGAATTTTATAGCAAACAGGGATTCTACAAATCAGATACAAATTCTGATTATGCACATATTGATGATTATGCACATAGTAATAACAGTTCCTTCTCCCATACATTTCAAACAACAGGCCTGTTTCCAAACTCCCATTCTTATCTGAAGTCCTAGAGAAGATTGTGTCAACTCAACTTCACTCACACCACAGCTTTATATGGTGTTCCTGTCTGGCTTCATGTCAATGCTTTGTTCTGAGACAGCATTGGTGAAGGTTGTTAATAATCTGCTCATGGTTGCAGATACAGGATCCCCCTCAATATTGATTCTTCTGGACCTCAACGCTGCTTTTGACACTGTGGATCACACCATTCTACTCCAGTGCCTAAGAGAGCACATTACCATCTCTGGGACTGCCTTTAAGTGGTTCACCTCTCAACTCTCTAACTGCAAGCAGTATGTTTCTCTTAGTGGGTCAGGATCAGAGTTCACATTAACCTTAGGTGTCCCACAAGGGTTGGTTCTAGGACCTATTCTCTTCCTGCTATACATACTCTCACTTGGCCAGATCTTCAGATGACACAGTTATACATTAAAACCAGACCTGAGACAACAACTGTTATGTCAACCCTGTCAAACTGCCTGGATTAGGTAAAACATTGAACGCAGAACAACATCCTCCAACTTCATAGCAGCAAGACAGATGCAATGCTTATAACACCAAATCACCAACTTTTAGAGCATCCGCCCTGCCACTGACGTCCACATCATTCCTCTCTCCTCAGCCATCACCAATCTAGGTGTGACATTTGACCCTACTCTTTCTTTTAAGGCCCACATTAGACATGTCTGTAAATCAAAATGGTTTCAACTAAAGAACATCGCTCACCTGAGACCTCTAACATTTTCAGATGCACAAAAGCTTACCCATTCATTTGTTATCTCCAGAATTGATTATGGGAATGTAGTACTAGGGGGCCTGCCAGGAAATAAAATAAAATATAGCTCATCCCAAATAGTGCTGCAAGGATCCTGAGACAATCAAATAAATCTGCTCACATCACTCCTTGCTGACCTTCATTGGCTTCTTCAAAGAATTGGCAATAAAATTATCCTTTAAGTCTATAAATCTATCAATGGCATTGGACCTGCACTCCCCCATGATTCTCCATGCCCTTTACGGTCCAGCAACACCAATCTCCCCAGCAGGGATGTCGCTAGGCCTATTTTAGGGGAGCTTCAAATGTTTATTTTTTAAATTATGATTGATTGTTTTAATGACTTAATTCAGAGATTTGTGGACTAATGACCAATCTGTTCTGAAAATATTCTTAATTAATCTAAAATCTCGTTTAGAAACAGAATATGTTCTGTATGTATACTTTCATTTACTATAAACTGTAGTTGACAAAAGTAATTTGGCTAAATTCAGATTTGTTTTTGTGCCTTTTGTTGTTGCTGGATGGATGAGGACAGAGTGGACTTTATCTTCTTTATTTGGATAGCATTGAAGTCATATTAGATCAGTGCCCAACACATAATATGAGACAGGTATACTTTTTGGCCAACCTTATTTTGGTAGATTTTACATGTGTTGTTACTCTAAAAATACATGATGAAAATAGGTTTATGGGAGTATGTCCAGAACCCCCCGAAACAAGGCTTGGCACCACCATCCATTAATTTCTAGTGACGTACCTGCTCCTCAATGTATCAGAAACCTGGCTTTGGGAAAATGAGAGACTACGCCTTTTCCTGCATTGGACCTCACCTCTGGAACTCCCTTCCTGACAGGCTCAGGGCTGCACAGACAATCATGGCTTTTAAAGCAGGCCTTAAGGCACACATCTATTTCCCCACCCTTCCCTTAATCGCATTATACTATACATTATGATATAATATGTATTATAATTTTAGTTGTATTGTATATGTTCTGCATACATAAATATTTTTTATTATTTCTATCTGTTTGTTCTTTTATTTATTTGACATTATTTTCATTTTAATGCACTTTGAGATTATTCCACTATAGTGAAAATTGCTATACAAATGCAATAAATTGTTATTATTATTATTTCAACACGAGTCCCAGCAGAGTAATACAGAACACTGTTTTTGTTGGAAGCCAGTAAAACATTCAAAGGAAAAAACAATCAAGTATCTTCTCAATCTAACAGATGTGTCGGTAGAAGAGAGCCCCTGGAGTGAGAAGAACCTCCGTTGCTCATTGGACATTATGCCCAGCCTGACTGGGATGACAAGAGTTGGATGGTGTTCAAGGTTGTACAATCTGTTTACAACCTGACATCACTTTGGCCACCTTGGGAAAGAAATCCTTAAAAATTTGTATTGCATTGCTGTCAAACTTCAGTGGATGTCTAGAATGTAAAGCCTGGCAGACAAGTTTGTTGATCATGGTAGAATCAAAAGAAGGGATAAAGTCTCTGAGCTGGGATGGGCCCCTGGGTAGTTGATACATATGGGTGTGGTCCAAGCAGTGCGGCAACATGTTTCCCTAGGACCACCATAAAGAGACTGAAGATAGAAATGTTATGGGGTGAAAGCCTGTTTCGGTGATTCATGTCAACCTATCATGCTCTGGATATCTGGAATGATAACATTTGGCCCTCCAGGTCTGCAGCATCAGTTGTTAGCATCCTGTTGTATCATGTTGTTTCTAGATTAGTACAGATTTAATCCAGTGCATTTACTAAAACAGAATTGTATTCAACAATCCTTTCAATGTTAACAATTTGTCGGCTATGGGAAGCAGATTTAGTGACGATGACTTTATTTTTTTGCATTTAACCAAGCATAAGCAAGTAAGTGAGGCATGGAGTTTTTCTAGGGCAGCGGATCCTTCATCATGACATCATAATATTTTGGGATGGCAGAGGCCTCATAAAAGGTCTTCTTACTCTTAGTTGGCTTGGAAATGTCCACACAAAGAAATGTCATTAATACAGTAGAAGCAAGAAGCGTGAGACAAAAAGAGTAATTTAGGTTGTTGTGTTAAAGAATACGAGAGCCAACCTTGCCCACCAACCTTGCCCACCATGTCCTGACACTAAAGTTGTATTAAGAGTAGATGTTTTCTTTATAGTCTGTTCAAGCATGAAAGGTGAATGAATGGTAATATGAACAGGGTAAGCCAACAACAATAACTCAGCCTACATTGAGAAGGTATGAAAACTGACAGTAAATAACATTTAAATAAACAATACAAAGTAGATAATGATTTACTTTAGGAGCCAAAGAGGGGAACATGCCTCAGTACACGTTAATGGAGCTGCAGTAGAAAGTCACCATTCATATAGCCATGTACTTATCATGGACAATTAGTACCAATTGTGTTCACAAACACACAACAGCAACTCTACACCCTAAGGTGACCTATGAAATGTGGCATGCAACACTGGGTACACTCCAAATATTAGTTCAAATACTAATACATCAAGATGAAAAAATTGGAAATGTTTCTTATGACCACAAGCCCAGCAGGTAGGGAAGGTGGACCAAAACATACAACTGGGGCTGTGTTCGCACCCATTACGGACAGAAACTAACCAAAATCTCCGGCATTACTACTGTTCATTCACCCACAACAATTCATATGAGGACTTTATCCAAGCATAATGCTGATTTAGAAACAGTTTCTATCAATATGTTGAAGACTCATGACGTTGAGCCTCTGTGCTTCAAATCTCTGTTCTTAAATGTTATTCCGCTGCCATCTGGCGTAGGTTATCAGTATTTTATATAAAAGGCTAATGTCGTGAATTGTCGCAAAAAAGAATAGAATACTTCAAGCTAAATTTACACATGAACGTGCGACGTTTGTAATTGCAGTCAATTTAAAGGTATTTCTATATGTATTTTGTTTTCCTTTATCAAATGCAGTGATTGCTCTATTTAACATGATATATATAACGTAATTCAGCTTTAATGCTTTTAACATTTTACGTTTGCCTACGTAATCGACTGTCAGTACTCAGTAGTCGCTTTATGGCAGAGCGTGGAGGTCAGTGTAATGAACCCAGCCCGCATTAAATAATGCTAAATTCCTGACTTACTAATGCAAGACAGTACACAAAGCTATTGAAACGTAAACGTATTATTGTCTAAGATTATTAGGAATATTGCTATAGCTTTTCGAGAACGGTCAAGGTCCAACGGCTAGCTAACTCGGCAACAACATCTGCACTTCACCAGCAACACCGGTCAGAAGGGTTCGCCGGTTGAGTCTCCAGATCTTCCCAGATATGGACAACAACGCCGCTGGGTCGGGAGGGAAAGGCGGCTTCGGGAGTCTCTTTGGAGGAAGTGAATACTCAAACACCGAGCTCTCTGGTGTCCCGTGTAAGTGCTTCTGGGTCCGTGTTTATATTTAGCTAAGTAACTAGCGTGCCAACTAGCTAGAGTTTTGAGTTAACACTAGGCCCAAAACAACAACAGTAACACCTATCACTGAGGTTGCTACGTGTTATGTATTAAGTGACAGCTGTTGCTATGTCCTATTTTCTACAGTGACTGGAATGAGCCCCTTGTCGCCTTATCTGAATGTCGACCCCCGCTACCTCGTACAGGTAAACCTATTCCAGCAAGTTAGCCTGTTGACGTTCACTTCACTCACTGAATGTTACTGTACTTATTTTGACATTCCCACGTCTTAAATATATATGTAAACCTGTTTGTGTTGATCAGGACAACGATGAGTTTATCCTACCAACCGGGGCTAGTAAAACCAGAGGGCGGTTTGAACTGGCTTTCTTCACCATTGGGGGCTGCTGCATCACAGGTGAATTCTCCAATCCTTAAGCGCACTACAATCCTTAAGCATTATAACCATTAATTGGTTTTAAATACAAAATATGAGTGACCTCTATTTCTAGTCTATTAAAACAGAGAGAGCGGCACCACCTATGTTAAAATACCTGAGTAGCGAATATGATTGTTTAATGGTAAGGGTCACTGGGAACAAACAATCCAGAACTGGCAGCAGGAAGAGTAAGACCCAACATGCTGGGTTGGGTGTCACTCTGCTGGCCAGAGATGCTTTTTTGGGACCCTGTAATTATCCGCCTGACGAGGCCTGATTGGGAACAGGTTTTCCTTGTCAAAGGGTAGCAGTCAAGGTGTGTTGGAAGGCAGAAACTGGCCTGCGCCAGGGGGTTCTCCCAGGGGTGTTTTCCTGAGACTGATACAGGAGAGGTGTTAATTCATGCCACAATGGGAAACCATTCACCTGGCTGTTAGGTTGCTAATAGTAGCTACTCTTCTCTATCAACATCGCTTCCCTCCTCCCAGATGAATCTGTGATGCATGCTAGTTCTGCCTTTTGTATCTGAGTCTCTCTGCCTCTGCATCTGTAGGAGCTGCATTTGGGACAGTGAATGGTCTGAGGATGGGGTTGAAGGAGACAAGAGAAATGGGCTGGACTAAACCTCGAAATGTCCAGTAAGGACCATTGTTCTTTCCTCCCCCCCCCAAAAAAAAATCTATAGTTTTTTTTCTAACATTTTAATGAATATTGTAAAAACACAACTTTTATGCACCCTTCCTCTAGTACAGCACTTTCCTACCCATTTCTGTTACTTTACCATAAACTGACTTTGGGTCTCCTCTGAGAACCCCTGAAGTACTTTGTCATCTGAACCCCAGGGGTCCTAATACCCCTGAGTAGGAAGCACTGCTCTAGTATTCTGTGGCTGTAGTTTTCTTTGGTTGGAGAACCGTTTTAAACCACGGTGTCTATGGTGCTCTAAATGACTGAGTGGACGACTTATCTGACCTTAAACTTTGCACTCAGGATTCTCAACATGGTGACTAGACAAGGTGCATCGTGGGCCAACACACTTGGCTCTGTTGGTAAGCACTGTTCCTCCCTCCTCATGTCTTGTTCATTATCATATTGGGTGATCAGGTGTTTTGGGTCTGTCCTAACAGTGCCATGCTAAGCACTGGGTGTGTTTGTGTATTTACAGCATTGTTGTACAGTATATTTGGTGTGGCCATAGAGAAGGCTAGAGGAGCAGAGGATGACATCAACACTGTTGCTGCTGGGACTCTAACAGGCATGCTCTTCAAATCCACAGGTAAGGCCTGTGGCGTCTGTGTGACATGTTTATCTGTTAATGCCCCAAGAACTCCCTATGTCATTAAAAAATGTATATCTGCCTATTTGTGTGTGTTTCAGGAGGGCTGAAGGGTGTGGCGCGTGGTGGTCTTGTGGGATTGGCCATGTCTGGTGCTTATGCCCTCTACAGCAACTGGAACCATATCCGAAGTGGCTCCTCTACCTCAAATCTCTACTGAACCCATCCCTATTGTTTAGGGTTATTATGAAATAGCACCCCACTTCCTTGGTGCCCTAGTTATTTCGAGAGCCTTTGGGTATATATGGTACCTGAAATCAAACCACTCCCACATGTAACATTTCTCCCCTCCCTATTGTTTTTGTGATTTAAAAGGGCTCTGGAGTATTGAAGGAATGGCTGAGATGTTGTTAAACCATGGATTAAATGACTTCCATATAACAGCCCTTTACACACAACTCCCCTGGCTGCCCATTACCTTTTGATTTTCGTGTCTGACTGGCATTCCTCTCCTCTAGCCCCCTCAGGGTGGAAAAAAGTCACCTTGCAATTTTCAAGGTGTTCATTTGTGTTATTTTATCGGGAACTGTTTTTATAAATGTCTGGTGTTATATTATTAAAAGCTACGTCTGGTTGTCTGGACGAGAAATCATTATTTAAAGATTGTTCAGTGCAATGGTTCTCAAACCTCTCCTGCGGACCACAAATCATTCCATTTACTAAATGTATTCAAGAGCTAGGACCCCCTGAATCAAAGTTTTTAATTACCTAATGGGTAACAAGTCATGTTAATTAAGTGAGCTAGTTCAGAGCTACAACAAAAATGTAAGAAGTCTGGAGGACCACATGAGGGGTTTGACAACCACTGGTAGTGTATGTACATGTTAAGACTATGTAAGTACATGTAGAGTGTGTATTAAAAAGCTCTAGGGCCATGATGTGATACTTTATACATGCTTCTTCCCTTCAAGTTATCACTCATCTGACCTGACTGGAGAGACTAAGAAAATAATGCAGTTAAAGTCTGTTCACATATCCAGTCATGTCTGACCAGTAGACGGGAGGTATAAATGGAGAATAAACATTATTGACCGGGAACTCAAGATTGTGTGTTAGCCGCTTGAGCCAAAGAGTTTTGTTCAGGACATGGAGGAAACAAAAGCTTATGTCATAGAAAAAAAGTTTACCTCAAAGTAAGGTTGATTGGACTGCCTCCGCTATACCGGTCTCAATAAAATAAGCTTCTGGAAGCACTTATTCAAGTCCTTGAAACTCATGTGATGAAGGGGGTTGAGGTTCTTCAAATGTAGAACCATTATTCTCATCTCACTGAGGGGACATCCTAACACACCTTTCCAAGGCCTTATAATCAGTGTTGTTGGAATGTATTTATCTATAGAGGGTGCTACTTTTCAGTTCAGGTTGATACTGGATTCTGTATGAGGTAACCTCCAAACATTACATGTTATCTTTCTGTCACCTTGCCTTTTCAACCCACTTTGACAGCAATACAAGAAACATTTACAATTGTAATATATTGTCCTAGTTCTTAGTAATGTTTGTCAGTGTATAGGCTGTAGGTGGTGTTAGGGTTGGGATGCTAGTGGGCATTTTCCTATGCTTGCTGGGCATTGCTGGCACCTTCCATATTATCGCAATCTGTTAAGTTGGTCAAAGCATGTAACTTCTGAGCAGAGCAATGTGAGCTCTGTATCTGGGTTTAAACCATAGAGATGCATGGAGAACCTATTTGGTATATCCATTATGGTGGCTAATGGGTAGTTGCATTTAAGAGAAGTTTCTTTGTTGTACGCTTGCAATGGCGCTTTTTCTATTGCAGTCGGAGGTTCAATTCATGATAGTGGACAATCAGAAGAACTCAAAGAGATTTGCATTTGAAATACAGTAAGTGAAAATCTGAAACATCAGAATATATTCAAAAACAGGAGAAATCCGAGGGTCGTGTGACTCGGATCCATGGCCACGATTGCTCTGCACAGACTGTCTTACCAACAGGGACAACTCTGATTATAAAATGAATTTGTAACACTGCAGAAATGATGTACAATCACCTCTATTAGTACAATCCAGGGGTGAAAGTAAATTCAATTTCTTACTGCTATAGGAGTGTGTGTGTGTGTGTGCAGACAGAATATATTGATATGTATTAATTTAGTAGCCTATGCGCTCTCTGGACCTAGTCGTATTTGCCAAATAACTTATCATGTATTACCATGTACGAAGGAATAAATAAACATTTCATTTTCAGACAATCACTTCAGTTTGACAACTTTCTAAATAATTCCAGCGTCCAATAAATGCACTTTGCTCTCTCTATATAATGATTGTAAAGGTTTGGCCTAAAAAATTCATTGTAATGACATTCTATGATATCATTAGGACAACCACATGTTAAGCCTGAATTCATGTCCCCATTCCTTGTATGGTGCCTGTTTTCAATTTGCTGGTGATTTTGAATAATAGTGTTGTTTCCTAGTTTTCTTGGCATTTAGTCTGAATTATCAAAATGTCCCTTTTACCAGCTTACGTTCTCCCCTTTGTTAAAACCTAACAACCTTTAACAGTAAGAAATGTCTATTACATCAAATTAACTTCAGTGTTGTAATACCTTGGTTTTATCATCTAAGATTTGATACACACTACTGACACCCGTTTAAAAAGTACTCTCTTGTTTAATAATGAGCTGTTTATCTTGGCCAGATTCTGGATAGAAGAGTTTCACATTATTTTGCTTATATGCATAACTTTAATGATTGACAGACTGCATGATGGGAGGTGTAGTGAGGAAAGAGTTCAATCCGGAAGTGGAACTGTGCTTGGGAACAGGGTGGAGGTCAATGTAATAGTCATACATATGGATAGCTCATATCAAATATGTACTTATCTTTGTTGCATGCACCATTGAAACAGGGTAACATTCTGAATTTGACATTTAACAAAATACTAAAGATGAAGTTGAAACAGTACGGACATGTAACTGGTAATGTGTGATGATGGAACAAGCTGTCATTTACGCACATCGTAAGGAGGGTACCTCATTTTGGAAGAGGGTGTGTGTGTGAGCATGTTTGTATGCTTCTGTGTTCTAGTGCAGAAAGAAGTCTCTGATGCGGGTTGCCTCGATCCAGGGGATGTAGTTGACGGTGCGTGTGAAAACGCTTGGCTTGTTCTCCACGGTGCAGCCAATCGGGCCAAAGCTTACCACACCGTGCACCTCCCACCTGTCACGCCCCATTTGGCAGAGCAAAGGACCGCCCGAGTCCCCCTGAGAGGAGATAAGAGGGTAAAACTCACAATCCTATGTGAATAACAATGCTGTGTTCATATCATTTATCAAAGATCTATAAGTAACAGCATAAGAAAGTCCACTTGAAAATCCACCCTGAACTGGTAGCATAAGTAAACCTATGTCGTTAACCTGTGTAGGATACACCCCCCCCAAACCATTTAGCAAAATTAATCAGTTTTCAGATACAATGTGGTGTGTGTTTGTGCTCATGCGTGTGTGGTTAATGTGGCATTCATATGCCAGATCTCTGTAGTAAGATGCATCTTTTACTCAAGTGTACTGACAATCAGGCCAGTCTAAAACATCGAGGTGGTTATCTATTACCGAGCATTTGGCCAACTTCCATCACTACGTCATATGTGCCTCTTAAACCTGTTGGTCAGTATGATATATAGCCAGTTGTTCACTGATGACCAATAGGCACCATGGGAATAATGGGGCATATGGGGCGTTTCTGTGCATATTAGGATTTTACGTATATTTTACGTATTTTTTGTAACAATCTAAATGATGGAAAATCATGGCTGCAATGAAAAATTATTTATTTTCCTGTGTGTTTCGGAATTTTTCCTACTTGTTCCTCTGAATTTTTCCCTCCATCCCCCGTCTCTGTCCTCATGTCTTTCCCTGTTCCCTACCCACTCTACCTGACAGGCGGCGGGTGGTCCTTCCGTGTCTCTAAAGCCAGCACAGATCATGGAGTCTCTGACGCGGTCTCCCCAGAACTTTTTCTGACGGCATGTCTTGAAGTCAATAATGGGCAGACGGGCTTGGTTCAGAGCCTCAGCCAGGGACACGTTCTCCTTGCCACCTGCCACACAGATTTACACACAGAATTACCTTGAGACCACAACATCCTCATTGTACGCCAACTGAACACAAGCCTACTCAGCTATTCAATCTTACAACAAGCAGCAAGGGGTCAGACTCCAGCCAGCCTCCACACCGTACCCTGTGTGCCTCACCCAGCCTCACCCTCACCTTCCTCCCGCTTCTCTTTTATCTGTTGTTCTATCCAACATACTGCACATTTTTCCACTCTTCCCCCTCACTCCCTAGTCTGCTCCGACGTCTCCCTCTCTCCTACCGCTTCCCCTTCCCCTCTTTTTACCTCGAGTGTCTCCCCATCCGGTCACCCAGCAGTATTGTCCAGGCTTCAGTTCATTCTGTTTGCGCGGCAGGCATGCATAGCGTATGTGGTTGTTGGGCGCGATATCAATGGCGGCCTTGACCAGTGCAATGTCATAATCCAGCTCGCTGTGTGTGGGGTAACGGAAATGCTCATGGCGGTAGATCCTCTTCACCGGGACACTCCTTTCAGGCGTTTCGGAACGTTTCAGCTGGTGCTTTCCCAGGACAATCCTCCAACTTCCAGCATCCTCTGCTTTACCCCTGAGGCACAGCATGATGGGTAACAGAGTTCACGCAGTCTCAGTAAAAACAGGTAAAAAGTCTACTCAACAAGATCTCAAGAATTGTTGACTTCTTTCTTGTGTATAATTAACTGACATTTTCTGACTAAATGGTTGGTGGTAGATGATGTTCAGGTCACTCGATTTCTTTTCAGGCAAGGAAATGAGCACTGAAGTGTAAGAAATGATTGTGCCATCTAAATCACTTTTATTTTTAAAAGATCAGAAAATATAGTTTTTGAAGATTTTGTTGATCAACCAAAAGTGAAAGTGAGTATTGAGAGTGTGCTATGAAGGGAGAGTGTGCTATGAAGGGAGAGGGCCTTATTGTATAAAATACAATAAGGCCCAGGCCCACTGAAGAAGCTCGGGAACTATTGAATCATTTTCAACACCCTGGACCGATCTTCTGTAAGCAGTGTGTGAGTGCTTGTACGTCTTATCTAGTCTTACTTCTGGAAACAGTGAGCAGCAGTGAGGACCCAGTTCTTGTGGATGAGAGTTCCACCACAGACATGGATGTAGTGCTTACTGCCTCTGGGACGAACCTAAACACACATTTACAGTCAACGCACTGGAGATCACATTTGACAGCCTGAAGTTAGCAAGTATGTTTGATTGACTGGTTACCTGTAGGGAGACCTGCCAAGGCCAGGAGTGCGGTCTGGCCTCGTTGCCAGAGACGATACGTTCAGCCATGTTGGGTTTATAGTGGGCCATGCCACAGTCCTTAGGCCAGTCTATTGGAGAGCAAATACACAGGAACTGTCAGAATAGTCCCGCTGTCCCACAGCCCTGTCATAGTCTGTTGTCTAGTCTAAGAGTTAACTACAAAATTACAAAGATAACAGATCAGAAACTATGAGTATGAGTACTATCATAGAAAAATGCGAATGAAAATGTTCCACTTCTTTTTACGATTCGCCCAAGTGGGAATTGCTGCTATGAGACTGATTAAATGTAACAGAGAGACACGGCGACATGGCAAAACAATAATTCACTTAAATTATTAAAATCATTTATTAGAGAATAAATGTCAGTGCATACGTTTTGGTCTCAGAAAGAAAAGCAGAACTTAACAGTTGGAAGGGTGATGGAAGTCCAGTAAAATCAGACCGGTATAACACATAAGATATGTTACTAAAACAACATATTTGCAGAAAAACCCTGGACATACTGTATCTTGTGTTTAACATTGGAGGATGTAGGCATGGAACTTATGAACTTAAACAGACTGCCATGTAAGGTATCATGATTAATGTTTATGCCATCATCAACACTGGGTGGAGGTCAGAACTGCCTACACTATTAGACTGAGAAACAGAGAGGTGGAGAAAGCGATGTATAAAGAATGATAGGGACCTAAATTCCATTTAAGCATAGGTAGTGCCATTGAGTTCCAGCTTCCAGCGTTTTATTGTAGTCACCTGGGTGGACCTTTAATCCGTATTGCCTGATCCCCCTTGTTGGAGTCCTACTGGATCATCTAGAAGGACGAGCCAGTTGTGAAGAAGAACATTTACTTCTTCATCATTCTCTGTGGTAGCTGCAAATATGTGTGTGTGTGTTTGTGTGTCTGTTGTGTGTGTGTTTGTCACTTACCTAGGTGCAGGACTTTGTGCTGGGCCTGCGGCTGTCTGCCAGGAGTCAGAGTGTATGTGGCAGCAGGCAGAGCCGACACACACAGCAGCAGCCACAAAGACAGGAGCGGAGGTCCTGGAACATCAGCCATCTTCAGCAGAATTACTGCTTCACCACCACAGCACGCTATTTATACAGCAATGGACAAACGGATATACACACACACACACACACACACACACTCATATGCAGTCACACATCCACGCACACTTACACACTCATTCACAAACTAATGTGCAAGTACACACACAAACAAACACAAACCCTCAGGGACAAAGAGGAGCACAAAGCCACAGTGCTCTGGATTGTTCTCCTGCAGCCAGTTTCTACAGTGGATAGGGGGTTCTGGGAGGCCCATCAGCATTTTCAACACACACACACACACATTCAAACATGGGCATGCATGAACTCGTACACAGTCACAACACGCTCCCTTGGCCGCAAACATAGGATAAACATGTAGGGAAAAACAGCACCTGTACTGCACTCCAAAATGCCCCTTTGACTTTGTGTCATTTGACCTGTTGATTACCTCAGCAGTATGTTCCAAAAAAACCCCCCTAACCAATACACACACATACTTACATATAACTCAACCAAATCATGCCTGTTATGCTCCATTCCCCTGGATTCAGTCTGGCTTAGTTATCTCAATATTTTTGAAGTGTACATATGTTAACTCAAAACTTTTACCAGGTTAACGTTAGTGACCTAGCCAATACAATACAATTTTCCTCAAAGGTAAATATAAAAATATTCATCAAAACTTCTAATTGGCTGTGAATGAATTATCATATCAAATATAGTCTACAGGTCAGGCCCTGGTTTGTGCCACGTTCACCACAGGGGGCAGGATAGAGAAGGATAAGCAAAAGTAAGAGCATAAGGAACTAAGGGCTTTGCCACGCCACCCACACATGACAATCACTGTGTTTATTTGTGAACAGTGAGATATGACAACAGTAGAAGCAGCTAGCGAGGTGCAAGCCTTTACTATGGTAAATGACAGGGAATGTGCCTGCTCATCTAAACAGAAGCACTATACGAGCCTGAATGAAGTGAACATGCGGAACACTCCCTCGCATCACCATGGTTCACCAAGTTTACACACTGTCTGGATCTGTGTGTGTGTTTACTTTCAAATGCTGTGTGGATGACTGATTGGCTTAGTGAGTGAATGACTGAATATACGTACATGTATGTACTGCAAATACAAAGCATTTATTAGTGTGTACAAAGTAACAACACTGAACGTTTTGACAGGACATTTAATTCATTGCATATATTTTCTTGTACTACATTTTACTATTACTGTCATGAACCAGATCATCCCTTTGAAATTAACACATTTCCCCCTACTTGAAGGTCCTTTAGCTCTAACATACCGAACATCAATTTTGACAGGTATTATGTAAAAAATAAATCTATTAGATTAGACAAAAACTAAACTCCACTATTAGGGCATCCAATATTGGGTATGATGTTTAGGGTGACACATTTTCCCTCTTCAGACTGCACCCTCCCAGCAACCTCTTTTATTAGTCCCATATACTGTACAGTTTGAAAATGAGATGAATGTCCATCTTCTTGGAGTGCTTCCAGTGTCAGTCATTGGGGTTTGAGGAGTGCATGCAACGCTTCAGTGACCTCATCACTCTCCCACTCTTCTTCCAGCTACGCTCACTCTCATTGGACGACTGCTTATTTGACAGCATTAGTGTCCCATCTTCCTCTTCACACCTCTGTCCTCCCTCCTTGCATTCCTTTCCATCGCCCTCTTCCTTCCTATCTTCATTTCTCTCTCCCTTTAAATCTCCCTTTGCTTTCCTTGGTACTTTTCCTCTCCCTCCCTTTTTCTTTTGCCCTTTTCTACATTCATATCCATCTTTTTCACACTCTCCTTGTTGTCTATCTTCTGTAGTGTCAATCTCATTCTCGGTGTCAAAAGTTGCCACAGTATGAATGGTTGCCATTGGTAAGGTTGCAATTCCAGTGTTCGTTCTTTTGTCTATGCTAGTGGTTGTTGGGGTAGCAGTTTG
>JACXGJ010003686.1:44189-51729 GCA_016801105.1 Esox niger
TCCTCCACTTCTACTGTCCTCACCCGGTACCGCCAGCTTCAGACAGGACCTCCTCCTCCCCATCCCTCCTGTCTCCTCCCACACCGCCCCCAACTCCACCCTGGGGCTGTCCGGGGGAAACATGGTGGAAGAGGATGATGCCAGATTGGAGTGGGAGCCTAATGCTGACCTCAGGTTCAAACTTGACCCCGGAGGGGACCCCAAGATGGACTGTGAACTTAGATAACTGTTGGAGCCCATGTAGATGTAGCACAGCTGGGGGGGAGCCAGATTAATGTCGGACCCAGGATCCTTTAGGGTGCTTTGGAGTGACCCCAGCTGTGATCCCACCTGTACCCCAACATCCACCAGCTCCCTCTGTGATGTCATCGTCCCCTCCTCCCTGAACTGTGTTCCCTGGGGTAATGATGTCATCAACTTCATTATCCCTGAGTGGGTAGAGTTATAGCAGCAGTGGGTGCTGCCATCCAATTGAGAGTCGCTGAAGGAAAGGACTAATCCTTTCAACCTCTGAACCCGGCCAGACTGACAGGTGTGTCTCGGTACCCATGACATGGCCAGGTGTGCAGGTGGGGGGGTGGGTAAAAACACAGGAGAGTTCATCTCTGCTTCTTGCTGCTGTACAGGGCTGCCCAGGCCAACACCCATAGGAGATTTCTCTCCATAGTACGTCCTCAAGTTGGTGCACTGTGGCTGTAGAGGGAACTTCTCACTGCTTCTCCTCTCCTCCATACCATCCACACCCTGAGCTTTACAGGTAGGTGAGGGGAAGGGACAGGGAGGAGCGTGGGGATCAAGGTAGAAAGAATGATTCTTGTGGAGGACACGTTCTTTTTCTTTGTAAGGATTTAATTGGCATCCTTCGTTGGTCATGGGTAAGGTGGGTGGTGAGGTTACATGTATGTGTGAGGACATAGGTAAGGATTGGTGTGTTTGACAGTGTGTGTCTGGGGTTAGGGGTGATGTTCTGAATTGGTGTAAGGGATGGCATGTGTGAATGACTGGGCTGTTCGTGGGTGTGTTTAGAGGAATGGGGCAAGGTGAGGGTGTGGCAGGTGTTTGCACCGAAGTCTGAGACTCCATGCAACAAGCAATGAATGGGACCCGCAGGGTCTCCTCAGTCATACTACAGGGGCGGGAAGCCCCTCCCTTCCATATTACAGTCTCTGGTGTGCTACCACTGCTACACAAGCTACCGCTATACACACTCCAACGCTCCACACATTCGTTTCTAAGGGGAGATCTGTTTTGGTGTATGTTTTGAGCCACGTTTGGCTGCGTGGGTGTGTGTTGTTGTCTGTATTGCTGCAGTGGTCTGAGCTGTAATGTGTTTGAGTTTGGAAAGGACTGTGTATTTTGGCTGGCACTCCGTCTCAGATCCAGTTTTCCCCACGCAGGGTCTCGCAGGTGTGGGGATTTTGTTGCCATTACTATGTCCACAGAACTCTTGGAGAGGGAGTAGATGGGTGATCGCTCTTCCTCCTCCTCCTCTTCTTCCCCTTCTTTTATTTCTGTCTTCAGACCACCTGATGATCCAAAATGGAGGCTGGCAGGGGTGAATTGCTCCAGTGACGGACACCATTGATTTGCCATGACAACAATACTGACAAATAAGAAGTGAGGATCAATGAATTTTTCATCAGTGGCCTAAATGTTTGTTTCATTAACTGTTGTCTTATTTTATCTACTTTACCTCCTCCTCCTCTCATTCTCCATAAACCTTCCTATCAAATGCCTATTCTTCCTCTCTGGTGGCACACACACTCACTCCAGATTAGCCTTCTGTAATAAGATTACAGGGTCCAGATTATTATTTAGCAAAACATGGGCTTGATCTAGAGTTAAGAGAGCATTTAGCCCTCACAGATGACCACTTCTATCCTTCTCCCTACTGTGTCTCTTCACTTTATCCTCTATCTTCCTTATTTCCTTCTAATGTTGAGAGCATAACATTGAGAAAAACAAAAGGAAAACAATTATAGTTAATGTACAGTATCTCTCTGATAAAGGGAATACTATTATCACGTCAGAGATTAGAAGAATAAATACATGTGTATTAAACCGTGCTGACAACTGAGCTGCTTTAGGAAACTTAGTCAAGCTCTGCTACAGGAGAAAAACACACACAACACACACATACCTTGTTGTCTTCAGTTTAAACCAGCAGACAAACTAAAGGAAACACACAATCAATCAGAGATTCATATAATCATATTGAAAGCAGATGCTTCCATACAGGTGTGTAATTAAAAGTACTTTGATGAAAACCTTTAGGGACTTTGAGCAGTTCTGTCCTGGATTTGACCTAAATGTTTGTGGATTGAGCACTGTGAATGGCACAGTCAATACTGTACAGTGGTTGAAAGCTCTGGTTCTATTGCTTCCAATGCCATTTTTTCATTCTCCTCTGAGATGCAATTTACAAAAACAACAGTAATTTCCATGTGACTATCCCAGGCCAATTCATAATTCTAAATATGTACTAAAACATTGCATATATTTGAAACAAGATCACTTTTCCTTTGTCAGAGTTTGTCAGAATCCCTTTGTTCTGATTCTGAATTTTTGCCAGAACGTGTGAGTGGAGCTGGCCTAAGAAGAGCGAATGTCCCAGATTGACTGATTGACTGACTGTGAGTGAGTTACTAACTACCCTTAGTAAAATATCGTAGTGGTTAGCAACATAGTCCGCCACACTGGAGACTGGGTATCGAGTCAAACAAATTAAGTTTGGTTGAGGATAAAGTATATGGTTATGTTGCGTTGGAGGAACAGCAACCAACATGTCTAACATCATAAATAGTTTGAAGTGTTTGACGGTCTTGAAATGCTGATTTCTTACTCAGGACGAGCAGTGAGTGAGGGCAACAAAACATATTACTCTCTCCGAACTAATGTGCTTCATAGAACTTTGTGCAGAAATACATTAACTGTGTGAAAAACGTACATCTCCGTAAAAGAAATTAAGAGTTCATTCCTTTCAAAAAAGGTTTAAAAGAAAAGTTTTGAGTGAGGAACAGAAGTGTTCAATTTGCGGTGGTCTCTTGATTTTAAGCCTTCGGTTTCTCACTCAAAACCTTCCTTTTCAACTTTTTGGGAAAGGATAGAAAAAGGAACTGTATTTACCTGAAACTAAATCATAATGAAAATCTAAAATTGTGGACAATCACTGTTTTATTTATATGTACTTTATAGCTATTAGCTAGCCATCTACAGTAATTGATTTCTAATTTGACGCATACATTTTTGATATGCAAATGAAATTCCATACACTAGGTTTCAGACTAGCCCAGGAACCGAGTATTGGCCTCACAACAAAGCTTGCACTGGCCCATAAACAGCTGCTCTTCAAACCCCTTGCTCTTCACCACCATCACTTCTACGTGGCCCAGCCAAACTAGGCTTGCCTATACTTTCTTTTTTGTTCAGCTGATCGTCTGTATTGCCTCTGGATGGTAAACAGATGATTGTCTGTCATTTACATGGAAGTCTTTTTTGTAATGTTGTAATGTATTACTTTTTTTCCTGAAACATGGGTTTGAGGCCTTTGTAATACTATGTAAAATACATTTATCTTCTAATGAAAAACAGCAATGTTTCAGTATGTCTGTTATGGCGGAAATACAAACTGCTGAACTATCATCTGCAGAGGATTTTAGTCACCAAATTTCTACAGAATAAACACTTACGAGACAATTTGAAGTGATAACTGAGACAGTTTCCCACTAACAATGAATCACAAGCTTAGGGAAGTTCTGTGTAAAAATTGGTGTCAGAATTCTAGACACAAGTATAATTTAATGCCAGACAAATTGAAGCGTTGATGGTGGCTTGTGTTTACTAAACACTATACTAAGATAGGTCGGTTGCATTTCAAAAGAGATTTGAGGTTGCCGTTTAGTCCAAGAGCAGACTTAATCTGGACACCAGACAACAACCTTTACTCACACTCTCCCATCCCGGGGATACACACTAACATACTTGGTAGATAAAAGCTAAGATTCTTACCTGTCAGTCTTCTCCTACTCTGCTGCGTATCTCCTCTACACTTGACTGACCCATACTGCACTTCCTCTTGAACACCTTTCCTCTTCTCCCTTCTCTTTCCCTTCACCTTTCCATTACATTTTATTTGATCACTTCCTTTTTTCTTTCTGTCTAACTGATTAATTCTCTGAGACCAAGATAGCCAGGTGGCTGAGTTTGTGTGTTTGGATTAGTATATTGTCATCTCATTAGCTCTAGCTCTGCACTTTTGGACTGACCAATCCTTGAGCAGACATTCTGTGTGTGTGTGTTTGTGCACAATGTCTCGAGTCTGTAAGGCTCAGAGTCCTGTAACCAGGGATGGGAATGTAACAACTGTATTTAATGTTTGATGTCATGTAATTTACAGAATGCAGTTGTGTATGAGAATACACAACTCTAATCTGGATTTATATTTCATTTTTACGTGTCTGAACTGATTATGCCTGCAGCAGTGGAAGACAGCAGAATCAAGGCGAGTATAATGGTATTATAAATACATAACGGTCTTGACTTTAAGCACGCTTTCTATGCATTTCTTTACCTCTATGTCTAGTCTACAATAAGAAATTGTTTCAATGGACATAGAACATTGGACAATAGTGTACATTTTTGGTAGAACACCATATAGTTATTATGCAGAATTCAATCAGCCAGAAATATCTGCTACGTTTCAGAGCTTTAAAACTGCAATGTATCATGGCTAAATTGTGACTGACTGAGTGATTCATGATTACTATTGAGTAAGTATATTTTATGCTTTGTGATAAGTAGCCTCAACTTGCATATTTAGTCGCCCGCATTATTGAACACGCACATTGGCTGATATAAAAACGTTATGTGTATATTCAGATCCAGTAATGCCATAGGCTGTTGGTCTGTCTTAGGAACTTGTACTTTTGTTGTTGATTTCTGTATCTGTTGCAACAAAGCAGAGCAGAGGCCGAGTGACAGGAGGCACATGCAGGCCGGAGGCCATGTTTACTGCCCTCACAGAACACTAACACACCACAACGCGAAAAAAATGACTCAAAGCAAACAACAACAAAGAATGAAACTGAAAACCAAATGAAATGTGCAGAAGATAGATATCCTGTCCTGTGGTTTTGGCGGACAATGAGGTGGTGTCATTCCACAGCACTCATTTATCTGGAAAAGGGAAGATGAAAAACAAAACGACTGTTAGAGACGAGTTATTCTTCTCACCCATATGTCTTGGGTGGCTCTATATATGGCTGCTCGATCATCCATCGCCAGAGGCAGGTGTGTGAGGGCGGTGTTGGCCTGCCCAGCGGCCTATTTTATGTTCTGTAACGTCCCTCATTCCACAGGTTGGCCGCAATCCCTTTCTCTCCTTGTCTGCTCTGTCCATAAAGTCTTGATTACTTCAGCTTCAACCGCCTCTTACTCCCACTGTGAGGCACGGCCCAGAGCCGTGCATTACACTGGTTTAACAATGCCAGAAAATGGTTCCCACAATGCCCCTCTTTCCAGGGTGAACCACTCCAGCCCTCCTGACCTGAAACGCAGGTATAGAGAGGTTTGGACAGATAATTATACATACAAAGTATCAGTATAAAGTATCGTGTAATCCCTTTTGACAACTGTAAATAAGTAATTTTCCACGTAGTTGAAGCGTGTAATTCTTGCCACATGACTTGGCCAAATCCTGAGAAAGCACTTCACTTTACCTTTAAGTCAATTTTTTTTATCTTCAAGTGCATTGTCTGTATTCAGCTTGGCTGCTTCCTTCAAATATGCAAACATGTTTTATCTCACAAGAATTCAGTTGCCTTTTGGCACCATTCTAATGCTGGTAGGAGGTGGTAGGAGAAAGCAGGGTTTGAGTGATTGTAGAGGTCTTGATTACTGTTGATTACTGCAGCTGGTGGGGATCTTCTTTCCTTCTCACTATGTTGGGATGTGTGAGTAGAGACAGGTATGCTGGAGGCAAAGGAGATTCCCACCAGCTGCAATAAACAAGACCTCTACAAATACTCAGCCGTGCCACTTCTACGCTGCCAGATCCTAGCCTCTGTTCAGTCAGTCTGCGTTTCAAGCTGTTTATGACAAAATAGAATCTTGATCTCCTCTCGTGCCTGTTTCCCCACACCTAAAACTTTCTTGCTCTGTGCTACAGACCCGTCTGCTCTGTCTCTTGTCCCTGTCTCTGGTCCCTCATCTCCTCAGCTCTGAACCTGCTCCCCAGTCCTCGCTCCCCCGCCCTCGCTCCCCCGC
This sequence comes from Esox niger, assembly GCA_016801105.1. Lineage (NCBI taxonomy): Eukaryota > Metazoa > Chordata > Actinopteri > Esociformes > Esocidae > Esox > Esox niger. The sequence goes on from JACXGJ010003686.1 coordinate 50,454, forward strand.
CCTCGCTCCCCCGCCCTCGCTCCCCCGCCCTCGCTCCCCCGCCCTCGCTCCCCCGCCCTCGCTCCCCTGCTCCCCTGCTCCCCTGCTCCCCTGCTCCCCTGCCTTCCAATAAAAACATTTGGTTCCTGATCCCTCTCTGAGTCTACACTTGGATTTACCTGTTCTGGCCCTCGTAACATATCCCTACTGTGCCCGTTCTTGCTTTAAAAAATGCAGTGGCAATTGCATTTTTAAACATGCAATAATGAAATGAATTATCTAGGCTAAACTACTGAGAAAAGGCTTTCATGAGGCTCTAATTTAGGGCATAATATTGGTTATTATTGTGTCCAGACATGCAGGCAATTTTGCACAGCCCTAAAAACATTAGTTATATCATTAAAGCCAAGTCAGCTCAAAAGAAAAAAACAAGTCTACAATTGATTACATTTAAATAATGATTTGACACAAAAAGTATGAAGGGACAGTGACTGAAGATGAAATTAACTATTTAAATATAAAGTTGATTATTCTATTAAAAAAGAAAATATTGCACATTGAAATTACATGCCACGTTCAGATTAAATAGAGTCTAGTTGACACAAGATTAGCAGATTATGCCTCAAAGTGTTGTCAATTACAGTTGAATAATTAAAGAATATTCTACAACGACAATACTCATAAATAAAACTCGCGAAAGTCAACCGATCTGCTTCAAAGATTTCTATTGCAACACCACCCTGCAAACTCCTTTGTATTTTATCAAAACATACCATGAGTCACCAAACAAGTCCATTCTTGATTATTTGGTTGTCGTTCCTGTAATTAATCCCATGGTATGAGAAACCGTTGAAATGTACAATAACTTCTTACACTTGAGAACAGACAAAACAGAACACACACCTTTATGCAGACAATTACACCCACACACACAGTCTCACCCACTCACTCACTCACCCACCCTCACCCACTCACTCACTCACCCACCCACCCACACACTCACTCACTCACCCACCCACCCACACACTCACCCACCCTCACCCACTCACTCACCCACCCTCACCCACTCACTCACACCCACACCCACACTCACTCACTCACCCACACTCACTCACCCACCCACACTCACTCACCCACACTCACTCACTCACCCACACTCACTCACTCACCCACACTCACTCACTCACTCACCCACACTCACTCACTCACCCACACTCACTCACCCACACTCACTCACTCACTCACTCACCCACACTCACTCACCCACACTCACTCACCCACACTCACTCACCCACAC